>JACXGI010007850.1:0-13349 GCA_016801175.1 Esox masquinongy
TCCCTGAATAACTGCCTCCATCCCTCCCTGAATAACTGCCTCCCTCCCTCCCTGAATAACTGCCTCCTTCCCTCCCTCCCTGAATAACTGCCTCCCTCCCTCCCTGATTAACGGTCTGTCTGCCTGATCAACTGTCTGTCTACCTGATCAACTGTCTGTCTGCCTGAATATCTGTCTGTCTGCCTGAATAACTGTCTGTCTGTCTGTTGATCTGCCTGTCTACCTGCCTGTCTACAGGCTCATTCAGAGTTGGCTTCAGCTAACCACAGCCCTGAATATACCTCCCATATGCCCCACAAGATGAGGAATTTCTGCTTTCCCACTGGTGATGTGCTTTCCCATCTACTGCTGGTACGTTTGTTCCTTTGTTTATTTGTCTGAACAGATGTTTTCAAAGATATAATTCAGTCCACAACAATATTCCCACTGCTCCGCTGATAAAAACAAATAAATAATGTGTTCTCCGCTCATCACAACCCCCATAGTGGTTCCTATTCGTTGACTTTCTTCCTATGGTCTGAGAGAACACAATGGTTCTTTGGTCAAGAGCATGACAGGGTGTCCCTGGTAGTGGAGCGTGAGGGTTTTTGTCTGGTGGCTCTCCTCCTTCACGCCATGACTCTTCATGCATCGGCGCCTGGGGATGGAATGTGGCGGCACAGAGTGCTGCGATGATGGAGACGCTGGTCCCAAATGGCTCTCTACAGTGGACCACTTTTCTGCATGGGTTCTGGTCAACATACGGCACTAGATAGGCAACAGGTTGTCATCCAGGGTGCAGGCCAATTTGGCCAATATGTGCGCGGGTGTGAAGAGTGAGAAAGACACCCAGACAACTGATGCACGAGCCGAGTGAAACCGCAAGACCTCTTGAACGTCCTACTGGACCAGGGCGTTTCACTGTGGATGCTACAGCCTTAGCCCTCAGCCAGTTGGCTGGGAGTACTGTCTGTCTCCACGTGCACGGGCAGCAGCAACAACAGCTCCCAGGTGATTATTAAAGTGCGTGGGTGGAGGAGGAAGGTGCCACCGGATATTTGTCCAAAGTTCCACTCTGGGCTGCTAATTGCTGTTTTGCCTGTACATGAGTATAGCTGTTCGGAGCTCAGCTCGGCTACGCTCTCGTTGACCTGGAGTATTTAGCGGGGATGGCAGTTGCATCGGTCTTGCTGCACACATGTGCTCGGCCTGAGTAGAGGTGAAGAGTGGAGAGGAGGAGCCTAGCGGAGCGCCACCATCTGGCCCAACTTTGAAGTCCGTTGAACAATATTTGCACTCCTAGGTTGAAATGGGACCCAGCTGCACCTGCTTTCTGCGCCAGCAGGCCAGTACACACCACACTGCCTACAAATACAGGCCCACGCATAGACACACACACACACACAGACAGAGCAGTGTGGCTCATTGCCCACTTCATCAGATGGTAAATAGAAGGTAGCGGAAGCATGGGAACACTCTATCAGCACAGTATCTCCAGTCCTGTTTACTCGGCCAGTCTTTATCTGTCACATGAGTGCAGCCCGGTCACATAAACATGGCCCTGGAGAGGTGCACCCTGGGATAGCTCCGGATACCACGTGAGCATTGGAGATCCGCTCTCTGCTCAATATCCTGGACATGGAGTTTCTCGTTGCTTGCGTCATACGCACGCGTGTCCTTCACAAGGAGAACGCACTAGCTAACGGTGCTTTTTAATGTCTAAAACATCATGATGGAAATACATATTATTATGATGGAAAATACATTTAGCCTCTGTGTCTTCCACTGTATTGAATACAAATATTTTCAGACTCACTGCAACTTAGAAACACTCACCGGACACTTTTTTCCATCCCTCGGCTTGTAAACAAAAATAGCCAAACAGCGAATCATGTTGCTGCAACTTGAAATACATTGTCGAGTGGTTTAGTTGTTTGACGAATCATTATAATGGGGAAGATGTGTGATATAAGCGACTTTGACCATTGTATGACTGTTGGTGACAGACGTGGTGGTTCCAGCATCTCAGAAACGACTGACCTCCTGGGATCTTCACGCACTACAGTCTCTAAACTTTACAGAGAATTGAGTGATAAACAAAAAACATTTGGCAGTCCTGGGGGGCAAAAAATGAGAGAAGTCAAAGAATGTCCAGACTTTTTCAAGCTGACCGAAAGGCCACAAATACTCAAATAACCACTCTTTACAACAGCGGTGTGCAGACAGGAATCTCTGAATGCACAATGTGTCGAACCTTTAAGAGGATGGAAGCAAAGGGGAGTCTTACCTGATACTAGATAGTTGTACCTAATAAAGTGGCAGGTGAGTGTATGAAATGAGAACTGTAATTCAACCTTTAGTCAATAGCACAATATAACCTTGATCAGTCAGGCATTACTTTCAGGCCTTAACCGGCATTACGAAAACATATACAACATAATTTCTGTGGTTAGGTTTTTCTCTTTCCTATCTTACATCTTGAATGAAAAACAGACCTCTTGGCTAATCACGATGTCCTCCAGTGAATTAAACATATTAGGAGAGGAATAAACAGAGAGTTCCGATGCCCGGGGATAACTCCCAGGACAAGCCTTGCTGATTGAAAGGAATGATACCAGCATCTCTCTTTGACCCAACCGGCTTCTCCTCTGTCATCCTCTCCAGATGAGGGTAACAAGCTCAAACCTAGCTTGTTTCCCCCACCCCGAAATGACAAGGCCCCGGCATAACTATCAGCAAATAAAAAGGCAGTGAAATTAACTGCGGGACAGGTCCAACAGGAATCCCTCACGGCACTTCCTGCCACTCAGGGGCCCTAAACAAGCCCATATCCCACGACAACAGGCCGGGGTCACGGCGGCCAGGCTACCCGCTGCTGCGTAGGCCGGGACACTGGGGGCAGAGAGGCAGGAGGGACGGGGAAGGGCTCTAATGTTCCAGCTGGGTGGACCTCCTAAAGCCACTGCCGGTAGTTAAAGCCTGCATGGACGCCTGTCTGACTCACCGTGGCCAAGTGGAGGCCGCCACCCGCAGTGCAGTGGAGCACAAAGCTCTGAGGCGACAGTGGGAGATGGGCCCGAGAGAGGGAGCTCAGCAGCGTAACGCCTGCAGACGATAATCACCTATGACGACCTAACACTCGTACGGATAAAACCCGGGCTTGTCTCGGGAGAGACGAAAGCCTTCTCCTGGCCGTGTGACCTGACCGGAAACAGGCTTTTGCCCGAGTTACAGAGTTAGCCAAAAGCTGGAGTCCTCGTCCTTGTCAGACCGGTCACATCATCAGGATGGACTCCTATCGCGACAACCCAGTCAAACACTATGTTGTTAACTTTTCCGAACCGTGGTCTGAGCTCATTTGTGTTTCCCTCCCCCCATCCGCCCTCCCCTCCTCTCCCCTTTCCCGGGCTCGGTGCTTTCAGCGGGGCATTCTGCCCTCGGTTTACTCCTGAAGCCTGTGAACTCCGGGAGTGTGTCTGGGTCCCACACTGAGTGGACTGGAGACAGACGGTCAGTGGGGAGGCTAACTGGCTAAGTGCTGCTAGGGAGGGGAGAGAGGTGGGGGGTAAATCTGCGTTGGACCGGGGGGGGGGGGGCGTTAGAAAACCAGTGCTCTACATAAACACGCGTCCACCAGAGACTAGCTGGTGGCCAAACATGGACCTTATCCTGAACAAACAGAGAGAGACTGGCTGACTGACCGACCACGGAGATCTGCTGACAGGCTGCAGATACGCTGCTGATGTGATAGACATCACTGCATCGCCACGCTGCACTGCTTCCAAATCAAATTTCCGCTGAGCGATATGCGGTTGTTTATATGCAAGAGTATCTGGATTATTAACATGCCCTTGAAATAATTTCCTGGCAGGCCTCTAGTGGTGACCACGTTTGTTCTCCGTGCTATGGCGGGTCGTACAGAGCGAGATGTGACCATGAATCGGACACTACTGGAGATTGAGGGAGTTTACAGATTTTTTTTTTCTCTAAATGACCCACTTTTTTGCTGTGGTTTTTTTTCCCTTCATTTGGAGTGAGGGAGGGATCGGCACTGACAGTATTTATAGCTTGGTGTTCTAACCAAAATTATCAGTGTACCACAAAATAACTTCCTCAGTCCTCACCGCAAAATAACAGGATGCCTTCAATTGTGTGTATTTATTAATTTTAGCAAGGGATCGCTAGCTTTATAAATAGCCATATTCCTGCAGCACTCCAAAGTCGGCTGTGTAAACTTCCTCTTTGGAGTCTTTTCTTTCTCTTGTCCCTCCTTCTTCTCTCCCTCCCTCTCTTTCCCCCCTCACTGGGGTTGCTCCTCAGGGAATAATTAGAGTGGGTGAACGCAGTCCCAAGACAGCGTTGAGTTGTCCTCGAAGCCGAGCAAAGCACCCCCACCCCTCCTGCCCACTAGGCGTTACCGTCTGGCCTCCATTAAAGCGCCATTCTGGTAGGTCAGGGGTCAGAGGTGAGAGGTCACAGTGTGTTAATGGGTAATGTGGGGGGTCCTTTCTGCTTGGTTGGTCATCATAACCATGTACTTCAACCTCTTCATATACAAAGTCTTTTTGACAACTCAAGCTACACTGTCATCAACCATTACAGCTGCATTGCATCAAGGGTAGTCTACAGAAAGCCAAGTGATTAAAGAGTTGTGCCCATTACCAAAAGGATGCTGGTTCAAATCCCAGAGCTGAGCAAAATCTGCTGCTGTGCCGTTGAGCAAGTTATCCTTAATTGCCCCTAAGTCTCTCTAGAAAGGTCTTCAAAATGATTAACATTTCATATTTATTGGTATGAGTGATTGACTAGCCCAGGAGCCATCAACTGAATTGATGTACATTAATGATATGTACTTGACAAGGATGATGTATGTACTGACAGTTTCAAATAAGATGCACGATAGTGATTTCAATGTACTGTACTTGTACTATTCAGTGACAACAAAGTTGAATCTAATCCACTCAAGGCCAGACCACAATAATTGAGGATGTGCATGTAAAATTATGGGAATGCTCAGCTCGCAGAAGTACAAGGGCCCCTCTCTCTCTTTGCCTCTCTCCTCCCCTTGCCGCTCCAGCTCCAGGCCCGCTCCACATGGGGCCTCTGGGTCAATAAATCTCAGGGAGGAAATTTCAGCACAGGACAAAGCTCGTCCGGGAGAAGCCGAATATAATAGCAGACACTCCACCTGGAGAAGCGGTTAGCCTGTGGCCCTCCAGCCCTCTCTCATTCCAGCTTTGACTCTGTACTTAGTTACCCCTGCTCAAATGCTAATAGAAGGAGACGTTGTCTTCCGACTGCAACAGTCTCCCGGAGCTTATGAGATTGTGTGTGTTTGTATGAATCAACATTTTTTTCACAATGTAGCTAAAGCTATTGTTACAGCTCTAGTGTAGCATACCAACAACATGCTTGAGATTAGCAAATGTGTATGTTGGTGTGGGTTATTGGAAAGTTGTTTGGAGAGTTTTCTTGTTATGTAAGAGCCTATTCACATTAAGAGTTTCTGGGACGACATTTACATTTCAATCAAATTTAAATATTAAGTAGAACTACATTTCTATATGTTTTTGCAACAGGAATCTATCAGGGGCTGGCTAAAGACCTCTTGACTTCGACAAAAACTCTGATCTATTGATCAAAGGGAGATCAGTGTCTTTGTATCTGTAAAAGACAAGGTCCTCAAACTCAAAAATGAATAAAACAGCAATCGCGCTCAGCTATCCAGAAGATGCAATATAGTTTCAACCGACGTAAAAGCAGCAGGGCACCGTCTTCAGGACTATTTTGTCTAGTGCCTTGGACAGGCTGATTTAGTCCAAATCTCAAACTCCACATCAGTCAATGGTGTTGACAGTATTTGATGAGGAAGTTAAATCACAACATTTTACATGTAACAAGGTGTTTTGTGCACCAGTGTACAAGTACGACTTATTCTGACTATCTGTAGCTAATGTCAGCTAAGCTAACTAACATAGCTGAGCTTGCAAGTCACTTGAAACGAGGGAATATCAGTGCTGCTTAACTGTGCGTCACACATAAATGTTAATACTGTTAGATAGCTAACTAATGTTGCTGTGTTAGTAACCAGCTAGCTAACACCTTCACTTGCAACTGACTTCTGCTGCAACTCCCATCTGCTGTGCTCAGCAGATCACTAGCTCACTTTTATTTCTAGCCCTAAAATGTAGATGGACTTATCTTAGTTTTCGTAATCATTTCCATAGCGTTGGATTTACTCCAGCATGTTCGAGACATCCCGCGCAGGATTGTGGCTGTCAATCGCAGGAAAATTGAGGCACTTGATACAGTTCAGACACAAGTGTCTTCACACTTGCAAAACTCAGAAAGGCTCTATCAGAAATGTGACGCACACTAACTCGGAATGTGGTGTCTTGAGCTATCGACATCTGCAAGTGTACGCAACAAAATAGTCTAGTGTCTCGAGCCTTCTTCGATAGGTCTTGGAAAATGTAGCATAATGTAAACAAGCCCTAAGTGTTCATACAAATGTGTAGTGAATAGGTGTAGAAAAGTATGTAAGTGTGTGCGAGTGTATGTATGTGCGCGGATATGTATTTATGTATGTATGTATGTGTGTGTGTGTGCGTGTGTGTGTGTAAGAGTAGTTGCCTGGTTGCACAATCAACATGTGCCTGGGTGCCTAGGGGCTGGTGCTTGTTAATCTGCTCTTCTTCCTGCTGTCATGTTAAACAAAACAAACAGGGAATTCATTTGCCCTTCTCCAAGCAGATAGCAAAGCCTGCTGGGAGTCAACACACGTCACCAGAGGCTCAACTCAGCCAAAAGGGGATAATCATTCTCCCCCCTGATCACAGAAGGCCCTCACAGAGAGGATGTTGCACTTAGGATATGATACAACATGTCACTGAGGAATTCTTCTTTCCCAGTCTGCTGATTAAAAAACAAGCGTCTTATATTTGGGATGCACCTCGCCAGCTCCTTCAAGACAGAATGCTGGTCTCCTGCTGCTCCTTTGCACAGCTAAGGCCTCCCCTCCTCCAGAGAGAAAGTTGTGCCTCCCTGCACCTTGCCACTGCCAAGACCTCCTTCCCAAATCAGAGGCAGTGCCTCTTTGGAGAAATGGGTGGGAGCCTCTGTAAGTCTTCATGACAGAGTATTGTGAGCCTCTGTAAGTCTTCATAAGATATAGGTGGGGGCCTCTGGAAGTCATCATGAGAGATGGGTGGAGGCCTCTGCAAGTCTTTATGAGAGAGTGGTGGGGGCCTGAGGAAGTCTTTATAAGAAATGTGTTGGGGCCTCTTGAATGTTTAGGAAAGATGGGTGGGAGTCTCTGAAACTCTTCATCAGAAGTGGGTGGGAGTCTCTGGAAGTCTTCAAATAGGTTGGGGCCTCTTGTAGTCTCTTGGAGAGATGGGTGGGGGCCTTTTGAAGTTTCTTGGAGAGATGCATGGGGGTCTCTGAAGGTCTTCATAAGAGGTTGGTCAGGGTTTCTGGAAGTCTTCATAAGAGATGGGTGGGGCTTCTTGAAGGTTTAGAGAGATGGGTAGGAGTCTCTGAAAGTCTTCCTCAGAAGTGGTTGGGAGTCTCTGGAAGTCTTCAAAAGAGATTGGTTGGTGCCTCTTGTAGTCTCTTGGAGAGATGTGTGGGAGTCTCTGAAAGTCTTCATAAGCGGTGGGTTGGGGTTTCTGGAAGTCTTCACGAGATAGGTGGGGGCCTCTTGACGTTTCTTGGAGAGATGGGAGGGGGTCTCTGAAGGTCTTCATAAGAGGTGGGTCGGGGTTTCTGGAAGTCTTCATAAGAGATGGGTGGGGCTTCTTGAAGGTTTAGGAGAGATGGGTAGGGGTCTCTGAAAGTCTTCATCAGAAGTGGGTGGGAGTCTCTGGAAGTCTTCAAAAGAGATTGGTTTGTGCCTCTTGTAGTCTCTTGGAGAGATGTGTGGGGGTCTCTGAAAGTCTTCATAAGCGGTGGGTTGGGGTTTCTGGAAGTCTTCACAAGAGATGGGTGGGGGCCTCTTGAAGATTCTTGGAGAGATGGGTGGGGGTCTCTGAAGGTCATCATAAGAGGTGGGTCAGGGTTTCTGGGAGTCTTCATAAGAGATGGGTTGGAGCCTCTTGAACTTTTAGGAGAGATGGGTGGGGGCTTCTGGAAGTCATCATAAGAGGCGGATGAGGACCCCTGGAAGTCATCATAATACGTAGGTGGGGGTTTCGGGACTTTTTCATTAGAGATTGGTGTGGTCCTCAGGAAGTCTCTAAGAGAGATGGGTGGGGGCCTCTGGAAATGTCTATGAAAGATGGGTGGGGCCCCTTGAAGTCTTTATAAGAGGGGTGGGTGCTGATTTTGAGGATGTAAGACCTAAAGGGCCCCTGCTAGTCTGCTGGAAAAAATACACAAATTTGTGTGAATTCCCCTGGGCTGATCTGGTTTCCATGGATGTTGGGTGTAACTGTAAATCTAATATGTTCACAATAACCGTCTTCAAGTTGATCTGCACTGTCAGAATAAACTAGTCAGTATTAGATCCAATGTGTGTAGCCAGGCATTCCCCAATAAAAGTCAAATTAATCTATTAAATAACTTTCATTTAATTGTGTTGCAGTTCACATCTTTCTATTTGTTGTAGTAAACTGCCAAAAGTCACTTTCACAACTCTCAGTTTGTCTTAACTATTTTCCCCATACATTAGATGGGCCACAACACACTCATTACAGCAATTACAAAAAGCCAAAATATCAACCACATGCAGAAAAGCCACATCAAACACTCAGCATGTTTGTTTCATAAAAATCATAATAATAACAAAAACATGTTTGTAGTTCAAAAATCCATAAAAACCCACTCCATTGACCTACTCCATAGAATTTCATATTAATCAATTCTTTTATCCCTGTCTTATAAAGCAAAGTATTAAGACATAAAAAGTAAGTAATTAAAGGAATAAACAAATAAATAAATAAATAATGGATATGTAGCACTCTCCCCTGCCAGAGCCAGACATCCTGCTGACTTTATTGGGTGACCATAAAATACACAGCCTGGTCCTGGATTAGGTTAATTACTTCCTTGTGTTAATTTTTCCTTCCACCCTTCTCTCTCTTTCTCCCTCTCTCTCCACACTCTGTCTCTTTTCTCTCTCACACCCCATTTTCTCACTGTTCACCTTGTTCTGTCTCTATCCCTCTCTATCTCTCTCCCTCTCGTTCTTTCCATATCCCTCTCTGAGGGGTCAGGGGTCATGTTGCCTTTCACAGTCTCTCACTGTGCTTCAGTCTGATAAATGGAGCTGTGAGGCGTAGAGGGCAAGCTCAGCGGCGGCTCGGCTCCTGGATTCAGCGCCGCTTTTCCACCGCCAATAAATTTGGGAATTAGCTAGTGTGAAGGAAGTATGATCCATGAAGTGCTAAGTGAAGCTGTCTCCTCCACTACCTCTGCCTTCCCTCCTTACTCCTCCTTTGTAGGCACTGGTGGAATTACAGTCGATCTGAAATGGGTTTAGATGTAGTCTGGGGTTTTACATTATGACAGTGATTACCGCGGCTTGTCAGTTCGTCAGCTAAGAGGAGGTTTACTTCGGATTGCCACATTACCCCCCCCCCCCGAAACATGTTCCAATCTTCATCAACAGGAAGAGAGAAACAGACTCTTGGTTCTAATTAGACCCACTCATGAGGATAGACAACTGGCCTTAACGACTGAACAATGGCGTGGTTAGTTAGCTCTGCCTGACCTACTGGTGGTCATTTCCCCAAATCTGTATATTTTTCCTGTCACCTGATCTGAACATCATGATCTGAACTCTGGAATTCTGGTCTGATCTGAACTCTGGAGTTCTGCTACATGTAAAATAATAAAACATGACAATATGCAGGGACCAGATTTTGACTGTGGATATTATTCATGAACAAACTTCTGTTTCATGGTCAATATTTTTTCTCATATGAACCGTGAGAGAGATGGGGTGCTGGAGGAAATGTCGTGGCTCTGCCAGTCTTGCCACTTAAAGGAGTAGTTGGCATATACAGTACCAGTCAAAAGTTTGGACACACTTACCCAGTGGGTTAGTGCATCCAAACGTTTGACCGGTACTTTAAAGGAGAGAACTATTGTTTTATTTCTGTCTCTCCCTATATCTCTTTCTTTTCTCACTCTGTCCATCTGTCACGGCAAGAAAAATAAAAGTTTAAAAAAAGAAGAGTACAAATTGCTCAATGAAACATATTTTGGTGTTTGAGTGGCTACATGGTGTTTTTGCGTAGTGAGGAAGGCCTGCTGTCCTCTGCATTGGCTACATGGTGTTTATGCGTAGTGAGGAAGGCCTGCTGTCCTCTGCATTGGCTACATGGTGTTTATGCGTAGTGAGGAAGGCCTGCTGTCCTCTGCATTGGCTACATGGTGTTTATGCGTAGTGAGGAAGGCCTGCTGTCCTCTGCATTGGCTACATGTTGTTTATGCGTAGTGAGGAAGGCCTGCTGTCCTCTGCATTGGCTACATGGTGTTTATGCGTAGTGAGGAAGGCCTGCTGTCCTCTGCATTGGCCTGACCATGCTCGCCTCTTTCCAGAACCCGGGCCGGCCCCCTCTGGGACCACAGCCATGTGCTTTGGAGGTCCTCAGTGAGGAAACCACACAAGAGAGCCATAGCAGGGGGTAGAATGTTCCAGAAAAAGCCCTGCTGCTTCCAGCCAAGACACCAGCAAGAAAACCAAACTGGATGTGGTGAAAATGTCAAATTACTAAAGGAAACTAAAGGGAAACCTCAGGCGAGCAGGAAAAAAAAGAGACGGACGTGTTTGTGTTTTACAACATGCTGTTCAAAGCAACAGCAGAGAAGTAAGAAAGAGTGGATAAGAGAATTGGAGAGACGCTGAAGATTAAGAAGATGGTAACTGATAGAAATAAAATTGGAATACGAGCTTGTATCTCATGCCATGTTGAATTGAATGTTTCAGTAGCGAGGACAGAAGATTTAAAAAGAGGCTTGCGTTTGCTGCATATGTTTGAAAACAGTGTCTGCCTCTGCACTGGGCTGGCTCCACAAAGGCTCCATCCCCAGCAGTTATAGAGGACAGAGACCGCTAACAGCTTCCTCCTTAGTCCATAACAAACAGCAAGAGGCCAGGCCCCCAAGGCTTCCTGTGTCCCACACACAGCCCACAAATAAACACAATCATGTTCTTTTACCGCTCCCCTCCCCCCAAACATAGGACCCCTCCACGATGCTGCTTGGAAAAAGAACTCAACCTAAATTGGTAAACACTTTTCTTTTATCATTATAAGGAAAATATTACAAGCCGACCATGTTTGAAGACAGGGTGACCCTATCCATGTCCCAGTGTTTTATAGAACTGCAGTCTATAAACGTCTGCTAGTTGTATAAGGAACGCAATGTTTCTTTCTACTTACAAAGTAATCATGGACTTCATGACTAAGAAAGTGTGCTTGTTTAGTTTTTTCTTTTGTTTATGTCTGACAGCATGCCTACAATTCCAACAAAATAAGAAATCTAAACTGAACTGGTCGGGCATGGTCTCGGGTAGTGAGGTCGGATGGACGTTTTGATAATTTCTCTAAAAGGATGTTGGTGGCAGCTTATAGTAGAGAAATTAGGATAAATTTCTCTGGCAACAGCTCTGGTTTACATTCTTGCAGTCAGCATGCTTATTGCACACTCAAAACCTGACACATCCGTGGCATTATATTGTGTGACAAAAGTTCCTTATAAAAGTGTCCTTTTATTTTCCCCAGCACAGGGTGCACCTGTGTAATGGTCATGCTATCCAATCAGCTTCATGATTTGCCACAGCTGTCAGGAGGCTGGATTATCTTGGGAAAGTAGAAACACTTTTGTCCACAATGAAAATAATAAACATATGGGAATTCAGGGATCGTATTTAATCTCATGTAATATGGGACCAACACTTTTGTTGGTTATATTTTTGTTCAGCGTCACAAATTGTGTGAAAAAGTGATTCAGTCATGCAAAGGAATTTGAGCATTTGGTCATTGCTGTTCTGCAATAGACACACCTCAAACCGGATCCCAAACTATCCTTGCATAAGAAAACCTGTAATTCTACAGTGTTCACAATGTCAACTTGAAGTCAGTGACTGATGTTTCGCATTTACCATCAAAACACCATCAAAAATCCTCCATGTTAAGAACACAACAGCCATTTAACCCAGCCTAAGATAATGCATTCTGACCCAGTATGTTGTATTGAATGAGCCGTAGTGAGTTGGTCACAGAGAGCCCTCAGCGTGCAATAACAGCAGAAAAGATTCATTGGGTTAATCAGCCAGTGGTGCCACATTAAGGAGTTTGGCTGCCATGCATTCCTGTTAAATGTTACTCAGCGGGCCTGTAAACTGGCTCTAGTGTGGCGGACGGACAAGTCTGGAAACTGCAGGGAATCATTGCAGCTAGCTAGAAAGAGACAGGAAAGCTAGAGCTATATGCCGAACCAGTATTGTCAGCACCTCAAGGTACGACTGTGACATGTTATTTTTTTGCCTGGCTTAGCTGAGCACAGACCGTAGCCAAATGGGGAACTATCGCTGTGGATAGTTAGGACGTCTTTTCAATTATTATAATGTCAAATGAATGCACCATTCCGTGGTTTGTTTCCATGGCTTCTTTGGTCATGTATGAATATCAGGTGTAAATCTCGTGTAACTGAATCTGTCCATGTCTTTCCTTTCACCCTAAACTTCTTTTCCAGGGACTTTCAAGTTAAACCCCTTTATCACTAAGAAAGAACATGATGAATGTTCGCTTATTAGCTTGAGAGTGTGTGTGTGTGTGTGTGTGTGTGTGTGTGTGTGTGTGTGTGTGTGTGCGTGTGCGTGTGTGTGTGTTGGCATGTGGGTCAATCACAATACACCACTTTGGATAGTATTTCCGGTGACTGTTTTTGGATGCCTGGGGTGGGTATCCTACATGTATAGGTGCATGTGAGCCTTCGCAGGGCCGTCCCTCCTCCTCTTTCTCCTCCTCTTTCTCCTCCTGCTCCTCCATGGTTCGGATGAAAGACACAGAGGCACGGCAGAGGAAACCTAGTGGGAGCATAATTAGCAGACAAGACCAAACATTGTATACGCCTCCGCTGATTTCAACCAATCACCTGGCATCTCCGCGCAACGCTTACTTCCTTGTTTCCATCCACTGTTCATTTCCAGCAGGCCCTCATCTGGGTGCTATTTGAGTCGACTGAAGGGGAGTAAAACTCACTGTCACCCACCTCCAGAGGGAAAACAGACAGAGAGAGACTAATAGCAAATCATTAGGAAGATTATCCCTCGCTCTTTCTCTCTTTCTGTATCTCACCACATCTCTTTCCCACTCCCTCCCGCTCTCTCTCCCGCCCTCCCACTCTCTCTCCCGCCCTCC
>JACXGI010007850.1:13449-35776 GCA_016801175.1 Esox masquinongy
TGGACTATGTGATAGGTAGATTAATATGGGTGGACTATGTGATAGGTAGATTAATATGGGTGGACTTTGTGATAAGTAGATTAATATGGGTGGACTATGTGCTGCATAGAGCCAAAGGGGAGACGTTCTTCAGAAGTACAGACATTATCATCCATGCATCCTTTCTAGGACGTCCCAATCACCTGGCCAACCTTTGGTCCATCCGTGTGGGCCAACCCGGAACAGCACACCTGCAGGACTGTGTGTGTATATGAGCCTCTTTTGTTCATGGCCAGTGTTGTTTGTCCTGCCCAATGTGTTTTTCATCTTGATCTGGTTAACCGGCGACCTGCCTTCTTTTGCCCATTGAAAAAAAACATCCTGTCTAAATATTTGAGCAGGCTCTCTCTCTCTCTCCGTGTGTGTGTGTGTGCGTGCGTGCGAATGCGTGTGTGTGTGTGTGTGTGGTGTGCATTCAGAGCTCTGCCTGGGTTCCTTCAGAGGCCCTTCCTGGACCATGTCAGTTGAGATTAATGTAGAATCACTAATGCCTTGGATGGGAGGCGCCAAGGCACACGGCACTGATACACACAGATATATATATATATATATATATATATATATATATATACACACACACACACACGCAAACACACACACACACAAACACACAAATTGACATACACAGACACATAGACACACACACAAGAGCACACACACTAATAGTCACACACAGATACAAACACAAAGTCACATAGACATACACAGACACACAGACACACACACACACACACACACGACTATGACGACTGGTGACACCCCCTCCGGAAATCTATTGTTTTAATTGGGGAGTAACGGATTACAAAAAAAACTGTAACGGTTATCCGTTAAATTACCAGTTAAAATATTGTAATCGGATTACAGATTACAGATGGAGAATTACAGATTTTTTTGGGGGAAAAATGTGATTACTTATTGGATTACTTAATTGAAAATTAATAGCCGCGCGAAATAATTATGACAAGTTGAATGTTTGATTTTTAATGTAATCTTTTAAAAACATCGTTATTTGAACCCAAATATCCCTTGTTGTGTATGTGATCATCATGAGCGCAAAGGTGGGCGCGCATAACCAGGTTAGTCACCGATGAAGCGCTAGTTTAATTTTGACTGGTAAAAACAGAGTAGGCCTATGCCTACGATAATATTAGCCGACCCATATAAAATGTGATTTAAAATGTGACCCATATAAAACGCATCTTTCTCAGAACAATGTTGTGCGATACCTGGTGTTTTATCTTTTTCAGATAGGACTTGTTTATAATATTAGGCAACTGTGTCAGATAGCTGTAACATGGCGCTGCCTTCAAGATAAAACATACAGAATTTATCACGTTATTTGAAGGTGTGTCGGGAAGCACTCTGCCAAAGGATGATGATTTGCATTTGATGCAGCCACCTCAACTCCATTCAGGTAGGTCGTGTGATTCTGCTTGCTGGATCTCAGAAAAGTGCGATCATTGGTTATCATTGGCTGCTGACGCCATTGACTTTAAGCTAAGAGTGAAGGTGTAAAACACGGTTTATTTCTGTAATTTGCATTTTGAAAATACATCGCTGGTGCCCTGCAGGTTACGTTCGCGCGGGTAAAACTTATTCGAGTGCGGGTGTTCACGATTGCGAACGTGCATTCGCATGTCTGTGGTTCCTGCATTTTTTTTGACAATGTTGGTGGTTGTGGAGCAAAACATCAAATTACTGCAAATGTAGTGTTGGCGCGAAAAGCTACGGATATCTTGATTTTTATATACAATAACGTCAATATCCTTTTCGAGATATTGCCATATCTTTTTCAACAATGTTTTGAAACAATAAAAAACATGAATACAGCACAAATAACAGAATAGGATAATGACACATCCTTAGATTTTGGGTTAGGTTCAGATAAAGTCAGATTCTGGAAAATCAGGAGTTATTGGATAAATTGGAATGGCTGAATATATGACAGACCTTTAGTGTGTAAAAGAGGTGTAGCCTAATCATATTGATGGAGGAAGCCATGGTTTAGAAACCCTTTCCAAAGGGACTGTACATAACCCATAAGATAAAATGCTAATTCTGTTTTTGGCCAGCTATGTACACTGTAACATTAATTGATCCTGCAAAAGGTGTCCAGTTGGTTATATTCCTATTTGTCTTCTAATGCATCTTAATATGAAAGCAATCTAAAAGTAATTAAAAGTATCAGATTACATTACTGAGTTTCAGTAATTCAAAAGTTACATTACTGATAACAAATGTGGACAGATAATTTTTAACTGTAACAGATTACATTTAAAAAGTAACCTACCCAACCCCGCGCTTGCGCACACACACACACACACACACACACTCTTCCAGCTGCAGCCTCAGGCAGGTGGATAGTTACCAGACCAGATCCATAAAGGTATGGTGATACTGGATATTACTGTTCAATGCCTAATCTCAAAATGACATGTTTGCGTAATTGGTCAGATGCTCGATTCAGTAGTATAGGGTTCTTTTAGGCAACAATTTTGTAGATTTGATTTTTTGTACACAGTCATAGATTTTTTTTTTTTTTTTAAATTGCTAGAAATATTGAACTAGCAAGTGGCAAACTAGTTGAAGCTTATAGGCTTTGCTGAGTTTTCTCAAAACTAGCTTTAATATGGTTATATATTTCTGCGAACAGCCAATACGATTTATCATTTTGATAATCAGAATAAGAAATGTAAACCATTTCTATCATCTTGCGGCAGCTTTAGTTGATCTCAGAATGATAGAGAAATGCAGTGGAAACCAATGTGTCACTAGCCTGGCTCACTGGTCTGGAAAGGAGCCTATAGTAACTGCAATATTCGCTCAAAAAATGTGCAAGCCTTTTGATTGGTTCCTATGTAGGCTAATAGATATTTGCATGCGCAACGCCGCGAGCTTCATCGTCAAGTCGCTACAACAAATATTTTGGAAGTAAACATGACAGTTTGGTTTCGTGTGGCAGTGCTTTAGTAAAATATAAATCATGACTAGTTCAATTTGAAATGGGCTTAATCCAACCAGCGGTTTGGGTCTCCTTTGTTATCAACGCCTCTTGCCACACTTTCCAGACTCTAAGTCAGGAGGACTAAATCAGGTGTCAGCCACGCTAGTGTGTTGCAGCAAATGTCAATGAATAAAGAGCTTTTTAAATGTTGTTTCTTTTCACCTGTGCTTGTTTTGTTGAAAGGTTTTGTGGTTAATGCATAATGATGTCATACAGATGACGCCTGCAGTCAGCTGTGCAGTAAAACTTGTTATATAAACGAAATACATGTATTACCATCAAAACATTTAAATAGTTTAAGGACTGTTATGTAGTGAAGAAAATACAAGAGAAATTAAAACATGACTTGTGTGTGTTGTCACGCATATGTGTTGTCACGCATATCAGTTCAAGGCCCATAAAAAGTGCAACATCTTCAGCCCCAACAACAGTGCATTTGAAATGCCTGCTGTGATGCACAAAGGATCTGTTTGTCAGTTACTAAAGAGCCTGCACAGGCCACCAACTGTCACAGGTCACCAACTGCCACCGGTAACCAACTGTCACAGGTCCCTGTGTCTACCGCACACCACTCAACCTTCTGTCTTTGCAAGTTCAGTACAAGTTTCAGGGCCAAATGTCCCTTTCCCTTTGAAACTTCGAAAGATGCAGACACCTCAGAAATCGCGTTTTTTCCAAGCACCTGATCTGATGCAGCATTGCTATCTCAAGTATAATGTTGTGTTATCACAGAGCTACGCTAGCACATGTTATGTGTGTGATATTTTTAAATCCTGTCTTGCTTGTTCACTTTACAGTAAATGGCTCCCTTCCTGCTCCTGCCACGGCCCTGGAGGCTTGAGGCCAGGGCGCACGGCTTTGTGTGTGTGTGTGTGTGTGTGTGTGTGTGTGTGTGTGTGTGTTTTGTGTGTGTGTCACTGTGTGTGTGTCACTGTGTGAATGCTCCTCTTTCACTGTAAAAAAATTGGTAAAAAATGTCCTCCAACCATTGTTAAACAAGGATAAAGTCCTGAAGAATGGAGCATTTGGTGAAATTAGGACATTTGGTGAAGTCTTAACAAACGGAAATGGCAATTTTACACTTAGGGGTTAAGGTTTGGGTCAGGTGTTTGGTCTTAGATCGCGCTCGTGTGTGTGTGTGTGCGTGTGTGGTTTTGTGTGTGCGTGCATATGGTGAGATAGAAGGGTGTGTTAAACCATATACAGGAACTCCAGTGAGAGGCAGATCTCGGCTGAGTGGAAATTCCTTCATCTATTATTTGGAGCCATTGCTCAAAAATAAGTAGTTTTGCAACAAATTGAAAACTAGACCAAGTCGCCAGAAATCTATTCCCTGGACTGCTTCTGCCCAGCTGGGTCTTTGAATCCAGAGGAGGGGGTCAGTGCTGCGCCAGGCAGTCAGGCCACCAGCTCTCCCTTATGCCGGCCCCGCGCCCCATCCTACTGCCCAAAATGTGTTGGGTCACAACCATCCATTCACACAACAGCCTTCACCAGGGATCAGCTCTTTCTCTGCTATGAAGGAAGGTTTTTTTGGGCCAAATATGGAGGACTCTGGGAATAACAGTCGGCCATTGTGCAGGGGCCATGGAGGGCAGTATGCAAGAAGACTGTAGGGCCGCTCACTGTGGGGCAGGCAGGCAGGGGGAAAGGGCCCTGGCCACCATTGTGCGGCCCGGACAGAGGTGCCTTTGTCTAGCAGGTGCATTTCCCCCCTCACTGCCTATGGGGAGCTTCTGTATCCAGCACCCCAGGAAACAGCCTTACTGGTGGGGAGCTTCTGTGTCCAGCACCCCAGGAAACAGCCTTACTGGTGGGGAGCTCCTGTATCCAGCACCCCAGGAAACAGCCTTACTGGTGGGGAGCTCCTGTATCCAGCACCCCAGGAAACAGCCTTACTGGTGGGGAGCTCCTGTGTCCAGCACCCCAGGAAACAGCCTTACTGGTTGGGAGCTTCTGTGTCCAGCACCCCAAGTAAGTGCCTTGCTGGTGAGGAGGTCTGGGGGCTTGTCCCCCTCTCAAATGTAATAGAGCAAGAAAAGGAAGGTTGGACAGAAAGATCAAATAATATAGAAAGACAGATAGAGGGGGTGCACAGGGGGGTTATGGTATATATAAGAAAGAAAAAGGTGCAGTGTTCTCTTAATTTTTTCCAGAGCTGTATATATACAGTATATATGTACCAGGCTTGGAATTTCTTCATTTTAGGGGCAAGGCCATTTGGCTTTCGGTGTCACAAAAATGTTTAGGGCGCAAAGGCCACATGCCTGGGCACAAAGGCCATTGAGTGAAATAGGAGGATTTGGAGCTTACAAATGAACAACTTGAATTGCTGATAAGAAATAAACACGCATGACATAAAAACATACAATATCACTTTTTTAATATCATACTTTGAATAATAACTATGGTTTTTCCACATAAAAAGTTAAATTATCTTGTTTTAATCCTTTAAATTACATCTACCCCTCCCTTAAAATGTTTATAGATTCTGGAATTTGTTTCATTTCAGAAGTTTTAGTTGAGAGCATTCACATGAGGACAACAGGCAAGGGTACTGACAGTTAAGTAATGTTAAGGCTAACATTACCTCAGTTACACAAAAGTTAGCCTCTTAAACCAGGCCTAGAATGTCGCAAGGCCTACGGAGCCCTGGAGGTGACATTCAGTTAGACTTTTTTTTATAAAACATGGTCTCGTTTTATAAAATGTGCTCTTGTTTTATAAAACGTACCTGCAAGGCAGTGTCAGAGTAGTACAAGGGAGTAGTGCAACAAGGACCTGAGAGGCGGGGGGGTATGGTAAGTGATGGGTCTCAGAGTTCACTGGGTCACAGAGTTCAGCAGGGTTACAGTGGAAGGAACTGTTCCTGAGCCTGCTGGTGCGGGACCGAAGAGACCTGTACCGCCTGCCTGATGGAAGGAGGGCAAACAGTTTATGGTATGGGTGTGAAGGGTTCCTGATGATCCTGCACGCCCTGCACAGACACTGTTTGCGATGGAGGTCTGTGATTGCAGGAAGCTGGGCACCAGGGATGTGCTGGGCGATTTTCACCACCCGTTGCATGACCTTCTGGTCGGCTATGAAACAGCTGCTAAACCGCACTGTGGTGCAGTTAGTCAGAATGCTCTCGATTGTGCAGCGGTTCACAAGGATCTTGGAGGACAGGCGGGCCTTCTTCAGCCTCCTCTAAAAGTACAGGCGCCGCTGCGCCTTTTTGACCAGGGCTGAGGTGTTGAGGGACCAAGAGAGGTTCCGGAGATGTGGACACCCAGGAATTTGAAGCTGGACACACACTCCACCTCAGTACCATCGATGATGACTGGGGCATGGCTGCAGCTTTTAGACTTCCTGTAATCCACAATGAGTTCCTTGGTTTTCTTTGCGTTGAAGGCCAGGTTGTTGTTAGCGCACCATGCCGCCAGACGCATGACCTCCTCCCTGTAGGCTGCCTCGTCATTGTCACTAATCAGGCCTACCACCGTTGTGTCATCTGCGAACTTGACAATGGTGTTGGAACTGTGTACAAGAACACAGTCGTGGGTGAAGAGGGAGTACAGGAGAGGGCTCAGCACACAGCCTTGTGGAACACCAGTGTTCAGGATCAGGGTGGAAGAGGTGAAGTTGTCTAACCTGACAGACTTGGGTCTGTTGGTTAGGACGTCCAGAGTCCAGTTGCAGAGAGAGGGGCTGATCCCTAGGTCATGGAGTTTGTTGACCAGCTTGGAGGGGATGACAGTGTTGAATGCTGAGCTGAAGTCTATAAATAGCATTCTCACGTAGGTGTTGGAATTGTCCAGGTGGGTCAGGGCAGAGTGTAGAGCCGTGGAGATGGCGTCCTCTGTAGACCTGTTCGCCCGGTAGGCAAACTGGTAGGGATCCAGTGATGGGGGGAGGCAGGACTTAAGGTGGGCCAGAACTAGTCTTTTGAAGCACTTCATGATTGTAAGGGTGAGTGCAACCAGTCGGAAATCATTCAGGCTAGACGAGGTTGGCTTCTTCAGCACTGGCACAATGGTTGCAGTCTTGAATCACATTGGAACAACCACCTGGGCCAGTGACATGTTAAAAATGTTGGTAAAGACCTCGGCCAGCTGCCCAGAACATGCTCTGAGCACATGCCCGGGGACGCCATCAAGACCAGCAGCCTTGCGTGCATTCACCCTGCTCAGTGGGGGGAGGTGTCTGGGGGGAGTTCAGCTCTAATGGCTGGCTCTTTGTTGTCCCTGACGAAACGTGCGTAGAATCTGTTTAACTCGTCTGTGATAGAGATGTCGTTGGCTGTGGGGGTAGGGTTCTTTGGCCGGTAGTCAGTGATGGCTTGGATGCCCTGACACATGCGTCGGGGTTCGGAGTTGTTGTACAAATGCTCCTCATTCCACAGTTTGTGGTCATTTTTAGCCATCTTGATGCCCCTTTTCAGGTTGGCCCTGGATGAGCTGTAGGTCTACGCATCACTGGATCTGAACGCAGCGTCACGTGCCTTTAGCAGTTGGACCTCTCTGTTCATCCACGGCTTCTGGTTGGGGAAGGTCTTTATTAGCTAATGGGTGGTGACATTGTTGGTGCAGATGTTGATGTAATCCAGAATGGAGGAAGCGTATGTTTCAATGTCAGTATGGGAGTCAAGGGTGGCTTGAGTGGCAAACAAACTCCAGTCTGTGTGTTGAAGCTAGTGCTGTAGAAGTGAGTCTGACCCTCCTGGCCACACTTTGACTGTCCTCACTGATGGTTTCACACGTTTAATGAGGGGTAAATACTTGGGGAGTAGGAATAGTGAGAGGTGGTCAGTCTGACCCAGGTGGGGGAGGGGAATGGCTTTGCAAGCCTCTGGAATGTTTTTGTACACATGGTCTTGTGTATTGTCTCCTCTGGTGGGGCAGGAGACATTTTGGTGGAATTTGGGAAAATCTGTTTTCACATTGAATGACTGAAGTCCCCTGCAATCATAAAAACACCATCTGGGTGTTCTGTCTGCTGTTTGCTAATGGCAGCCTGCAGTTCTTTCATTGCTAGCTTAGCATTAGCATCCGGGGTATGTAGACTGCCATAACAACAATAGATGTAAACTCCCAAGGCAAGTAAAAAGGCCTGCATCTAATCATCAGGTATTCCTGATTGGTTGAGTAATGACTCTTGGTTAAGCTAGTGTTTGTACACCATGTTTTGTTTACATAAATGCACAGTCCACCACCCCTGGTCTTACCGCAGTCCACTTCAGTCCATCTGATCTGCTCTGAAGACATCACGATCATCCACCTCAATTACGTTGTCGGGTATGTTGTTGTTAAGCCATGTTTCCGTGTAAATCATGATGTTGCAATCCTTAATCCATTTTTGTGAGATTATTCTCAGTCGTATTTTGTCCATTTTGTTCGCCAGTGATCGCACATTAGCGAGCAAAACTAGCTAGCTTGCTTACCTGCAAGTAGTCCGTTCTTGTGGTTGTTCTCAGTTGTGAACTACAAACAAACTTACAAACAAATAAACCGACTGCTGACCACGAGATTTTGACAGTAGCAGGAGCCCAAAGCAAAGGCCACGGTGGCCGTAGGGCGTACAATGATTTTCGGGGCATCACGGCCAGAGTGAAGGACAGCGATGGACATGACTGGCCCTGCGCTACTCTCATCTAAGTTTGTAGGATATATAGTTTGAAACAATATAGTAACCGTGCTCATTATGAGGCAAACCTATTCTAAACAAATACATCTTAAAGCTGTTAGTTTGAGATGTTCCCTGTATAACACAAGAAGCTGCACACGTATACCGTAGCCTATATATAGAGTGAGCAGTAAACAGCTGGTTATGTGGAGCAGCTCACTGACAACAGATGGGGTAGGAAGCGTAGGATGTTATAATAGGTCTAACTACTCATTAATGCCAAGGAAGTTATGATTATGCAAACCAGATATTTAGGAAGTTAAAATTATTGTCCTTTGGAAATGTTCCACGGAGAAATCCATTTTTTGCAGATCTTCCTAAACTGCTTTGCATCACTACAAGCAAAGATGAAGCAAAACAAATGAGATGTCAATTATCAACATGTAGATGTCGACCAGAATCATTAATTCTGTTGATTCGTGACAATATTCAGTTGAGCATGGCAGAGGCGTCGCTAGGATCACAATACATGCAGGGCTTAGCCCACCCACCTGCCCCGCCCGGGAAAGAAAGTACAGGGTTTTGAATGTACACGCGGAAAATGTCGATGTACATGCTAGCGGCCTACACGTCTACATTGTCATAATGCGCGATCGGAATTATAGATGAATAGACCAGGGGCTATTTTTTTGTTATTATTGTTTTGGGTCAATTTGAGATCCGGGGCTATTCATAAAAGATCTAGGGCTATAGCCTCGGATGCCCAGGCCTAACGACGCCACTGGAGCATGGTATATTTACTGGTATCCTGCCATGTCTGCAGCAATAAGAAATCATATTATGGCAACAACTGCATTAACTTTATATTTTTTTGTTTCATTGGATGATTCAAATACAATAATAACTGTGTTAATATGTACAGGTTAAATTTCCGAATTTGTTTGTAGTTTTTTGACTAATGCGAATGTTTGTGAATTTATATTGGATTACGTTATTTTGGTGCATTTGTCTCATCTCAGAAATTATAGCACTGACAAAAAAAATGAACTGAAAGGGTAAAGTTTAAGTGATCCTCGCTTTTCATGAGTTGCTGCTTTTGCTTGGTGTGAAGCATGTCTCAAGTGACCACTGTGAGTTCTTAAACTGCAACTCAGTTTAAAAACACATTTCAGAGACGTCTCTGGTCTAGTTTGTCCGTAGTAATGACCAAATCTTCATCAGCTCCCATTGACGCTGAATTGAGTAGAATGCTCAGCTGGACATCAGGCCAAGAACGAACGTTCAAAACATGGACGAAAACATGGATACAATCCATAAATACAGTTCCGTATAACATGGCATTCAGCCAATCAGCGTAAGGGTTTGAACCACCCTGTATGTACCGTGATATACTCCACATATGTACCACGATATGCACACTCCCGGGATGCCTTAGGGTGTCATATACCACGGCTATCAGCCAATCAGCACTCAGCTAATCAACCTATAAAAATAGGTTTATATTGGAGGATAGAGTGCAAGTGTGAACTTCACTCCATCGAGGGCTGGGTGTCTTTACGGTTTTACTATGTAATAAATAAATGAGATACACTGATAAGTCAGGATATCCAGTCCGCTTTTTGTCTGGGTCTTATTTGGACGCAATTTGAAAGGAGAAACCAACACCCAGAACAAAGTTGTCCCTCAGTAAAAGGAGTTTGACACCCCCGGAACAGATGATGAGGAGACAGGGACACTGACCGTCAGACAGGAAGGGCATTATTGATTGTCTCTCACAAAGACAGGAAATCCTCCAACACATGAAGTGGACTTCTTAAAACTGATCCCCGTCCACCCTGCCACACCCGATGCCAGAAGAGGACAACGGGGATCCAATGCATGGGTGTCCTGGATGGACAGAAAGACAGAGTGAGTGAAGGATGGTTTGAGAGGGGAGGAGGGGTGATCGGAGGGAAGGAGAGAGAGAGAGGGCGAGAAAGACACAGGAACAGAGAACGTGAGAAAAGAGCGAGGGAGAGATTAACACACTAATCCAATATCCGATGCTCCTGGTCGACAGGGTGGGCGCCGAAGGATATGTGTCGTAAGCATTTCACCGTGACCCACCACATCCTACCCTGGGAGCCGTAAGAGTAACCCAGGCCAGGGAGGAACGCTGCCAGCTGGCCCTCCGGCCAGGTCCAGACCAGGGCTTCACTCACTGATACACAACACACACCACCAGCCTGACTCTACTGCTTACTTCCTGGCTTACAAACACCTCTGTGTTCTCTGGAAAACAACCACCCTTCGTCTCTCTCTCGCTCTCTCAGTCCCTTGCTCTTTCTCTGTCTACATCCTTTTTTCCTTCTCTCCTCCTCTCTGTCTTTCTTTATTTCTCTTTCTCAGTGTCACTCCCATTCTCAGACAAGGCTGGAGGTAGTTTTAGTTGTGTTTTCTTGTGACTTTTTAACCCTGGCAATAAATGCCCAGTCAGCACTATGACTATGAGAAATGGAGAGAACAGAAGGATCCAGATTGAAGAAGCTCAGGTCTAAAAGCAGACCTAGAACTCTGGTGAGACATGCCAAGTTAGTAAGTTTCACATGCTGTCACTGATCTTGTGGATCTGATGATGGAGAAGTCACTATGCTCAGGGGAATTCTGGGAAAACCTCTGTTCGGTGTAGATGCATTGCTGAGGTGTGTCTGGTCTTAAATGGGCTGTTGGCATGGGGACGTTCATAGTAGCCTGGGACATTCTGCGTCCTAAATGATACCCTACTCCTTTAATTAGTGCCCTACATTTACCCAGGGCAAATATGTCTCTGGTCGAAGCGAGTGCACTGTTTAGGGAATAGGATGCCATTTTGGAGACAGCTCTAGATGCCAGTTAGAGATTTTTAATGTTAGTCAGTGGTTTGTTTGGGAGTGAGAGAACTCCTGGGTTTAGCACCATTTGTATATGAACAGAAATTATTTCATCATTCTCAGCAGTCACATATCATTGTGTCCTGATTTGAACAACGTCTAATTGTGCACCGATATATCAGCAAGCAACCTGTATTGCCCGATTATCAGCCAAAATGTATTATTTGCTATCAACCGATTGCTTTAAATTTGCACGATTATTTTGTACCAATTGTGCTTTCATCTGAGTATGTGTTCGGTGTGCTCCAGTCATTTTTATAATATATTAAGTCATGCATCCTACAGTTTTTTTGGTGTTGTTTTTTTTCTCTGCTGCAGTTTGATACAATAATTACTGCAATGAGTCGTCTGTTATTAAATTATATTGACAGAGAACTTTTGTGTGACTGAATTTCATTTGTTGAAATTAGAAGCGTTGTCACTGGTATCGAAATCGGCTGATTGTTGTTATATGAATATTGACTATTGTAATCCTTTTCTTATTGATGTATCCATAATCAAATGTATAGGTCTCATACACAGAAAGTGTCATAAACTCTCTACATCTGATACAGGGCGGGAGTATAATCACCAAATGGAAACATACGTGAGGTAACCAACTGATGGTCATTCATCAGAGCCAAGTAGATGTCACCTACAATAAACAAACCAGTGACCAGAAAACTATTTATCAGGAATAAGGACACTTTCCCAAATAAATGTGAACAGGCTGGGCAGATGCATGGTCTAAACTGTGTGTGTGTGTGTAACCAAGGTCTGAGCTGCTCTGTGACTCCTCTTAAGGGGTGTAATCCAGAGCTAGTTTTACCTACTCTCCTGCCCTCATGCCTGGTCTCCTTATTGTAGTCTACCTAATAAATCCCCTCCTATCAGGAGCGGCCCCCTCCCCGACCCGCCTCTCAGGTTGAGAGATACACATCCCCATCAAGCCCCTGCCGCCGGCAGTGGACCTCGGTCCAGTGTGGATCTTCTTCGCTCTGGGCTTTTATGGGCAGGCTGTGTGCCCGCTGCTCGCCCACAAGACGGGCCGAGGGTACGAATGATTCATGCACTCGTCCCTTGTTTCCTGAGCAACAAAGCGCCATTGTCGCCCGCAGGCAGCAGCCACACAGTGGGTCTTTATCTGTGGGGCCCATGGATCCAAACTCTTGTTCCCCGTGCTTCCTGTGAAGTCGTGCCTGTTACATAATGGGCCCCTTCCTTCTTCGCCGGCCTGATGCGTGTGGGTTAGCCGACATGTTGGCTCTTTGACTTTCGTAGGTCCCACTGAAGGCGCCAGAAGGAACAGCAGCTGTGTGGTAAAGAATGGAGATGGCAGAGGGGCACCTGGTCCTGTGGTCTTCATACACGCATGCACGTAGGCACACACAAACGTAACACACACAGACAAACACACGCGCACACACGCAGACAAACACACACACACAGACACACAGAAGATGCCCTGATGAAGACATCATAGAGAATACCTGCTTTAGACTACTCCTCTCAACATTATATAGCCCAAGGTCATCTAGGACAGGAAGACAGACACAACACTGTCACCCCCTCAGTCAGGTCACAACCCCTCAGACAGACAGCAATTCCATTGACAGTTAACACCCCCTTAGAGAGGCATCAACCACCCAGACAGGTAACAACCCCCAAGACAGGTAACAACCCCTCAGACAGGTAACAACCTCCAAGACAGGTAACAACCCCTCAGACAGGTAACAACCTCCAAGACAGGTAACAACCCCTCAGACAGGTAACAACCCCCAAGACAGGTAACAACCCCCAAGACAGGTAACAACCCCTCAGACAGGTAACAACCCCCAAGACAGGTAACAACCCCTCAGACAGGTAACAACCCCCCAGACAGGTAACAACCCCTCAGACAGGTAACAACCCCCAAGACAGGTAACAACCCCCAAGACAGGTAACAACCCCTCAGACAGGTAACACCGCCTTAGAAGGTTAACACCCCCTTAAAGAGGTTTGATAAATCCAAGGAAAACCCCATACAATTTGAAATGGTACGGCAGCCTAATGGTTAAAGCATTCTGACTAGCAACCAACAGGTTGCTGCTATCAAATCCATGAGCTGGCAAGGTATAAAAAAAACAAGTTCTGTCCTTGAGCAAGGCAGTTAAACCTTATTGCTCCCAGATGGTTTCTTTGAATTAGAATATGATTACGTTAACATACCTGCTAAATTGAGACTAAAAAATAAGTACAAATTTGGATGGGGTCTTTGGAAAAGTTCAGATTACTTAGACATAGAGTACTGTCACATAGCTTACTAAAAAATAGAACATATGGTCTATCTTTGGTGTTTCCCCAGGAGTACAAAACCAACTGTTCACACAGGCTTGAAATGAATGCCAGTTTAAGCAGTGCCTTTGCCCAATACTTATTACAGTGTTACACAACTGCTAACACACATTTCCTGAATGTGTACTACATTTTCTCAATACTATAAGCACACTTCAAGAAACTTCCACATCATATTGACCCAAGACTTATCACACAAAACTCCAGACTTCTCTCACAAAATGAATCATACTCAGAACCATATTATCTGAAATATGTATGTACTTTACCAGCTAAAGTTACACGTATTTTGCACTTTGCATGATACTGTAAGGTCTGGTCACCGTCCGCATCCCATTCCTGGACAATCACACCATCCAGCAGCTTGCTCACGTTACCTCAGCTCTGCGCAACCTTTACACACACTCTCCCAACTGGCCTCTCCTGGACGTCACTCTACCTCTAGATCCCAATCACCCGAATTCTGATCACCTGTTTCCCATCTTCCTATACCCAGTCCCTATATAGCTCGCCCCAGCCAGTCACTCTTTGTGAGGTATAATATTGTGCGTATACTTACTAAGCCCGCTGACGTTACGCAGTTTACGCCATGTACCGGTTCTCTTCCTGTTTGTTTTGGTTCTCCTGCTCTGCCTAATCCTTGCCTGTACTTTTGCCCTGTTAGCTGTACTGACCTCACTGCTTGCCTTGGATTCTCCATTTAGCCTGCCTCTCGGTACCTTCGCCCGTCGACTTGATACCTGATGTTTCGAACCTTCTATCTGGCCTCTGGATTTCCCTTCTAGGCTTCTGATTGGTCTTGTTGTCGTTCTTCCAGATTACCTGTTTGTTTTGCTTTGTCCTGAGTCTTTTTCCTGTTGAACTGGTTCATAATAAACTGTTACGCTCTGTGCTTGGATTACAGTCCTGTGTTCTGGAGTATTCATTACAGATATTAGATAATGTAAATAATTGTCCAGAAAATATACTGAGTTGTACAAAAACTACACAAATACCGTAATTGTTCATTTTGTGGATTGTTTTGCACTATAAGTCACCAATACTTGACATCTAGAAGAGAAGAGATAAAAAGTCTATTTCAGACAGGTACAGGGTTATAGTCATAAAAGTAAATGTTTATTCAAGTTCAGCCTCCTGTATCTGATCTGGGTCTCTTGTATCTGACATGGGTCTCCTGTATCTGACCTGGGCCTCTTGTATCTGACCTGGGTCTCCTGTATCTGACCTGGGTCTCCTGTATCTGACCTGGGCCTCTTGTATCTGACCTGGGCCTCCTGTATCTGACCTGGGCCTCCTGTATCTGACCTGGGTCTCCTGTATCTGACCTGGGCCTCCTGTATCTGACCTGGGTCTCCTGTATCTGACGGTCTAACTACCTTGAAAATTGATATTGTTTATATTCGTCTGGACTGGATATCTCTAAATGTATAAGGATGTTCTCAACAAACATGTTCACAGGGGCTAGTTCTGGGGCCTCAGAAACTAAACATGTTCTACCACCATCAACTGATGTCAGTCAGTTCTACACAACAGAGAAAAATGTATTTTTAAAAAATGTATTTTTATATGAATGATTGAAGTCCCAAGTTCATGTAATTTTCCTGTACAGTCCTGTGGGTGCTAATGTGCACAGATTGAGAGCACAGAGGTGGTCAGCACAGTTCTCAGATATGTAGGTCTACAGTAGTGCTGTGCCAATACAACGATTTAATGTAAAATCGCGATTCTTTTTTTGACAATATTGTATCGATTTTCTGATCTCTAGAATCAATGTTTATTTATTTATTAAACATTGATTTAATAAATAGATAAACATTTAAAATTACTGTAGGGGTCGCTGAACGGGCGTGTTTCTTAAACAATAATAGTTGTGTATATATCACAAAATCTACCTGATAAAAGCCTGTTACTGTATTCCCATGGATGTCGTCATTAATAAGAAACCAGAAAAAAGTATGCTGTCATTTGACTTTTTTGTTTTATTAGTTTCCTTACTCAAAATGCTCGCGCCAAAGCGGCCATTACTTTTTACGTTAGAAGAGATTGTTTCTGTGTTGTTCGGTGATACGAGGTTAGAAACGTCCTTGAAAGCGATAATGATGTCGAAGTGAGTAAGAAATAAACTGTGGCTATAGGTTTTGTGTTGTCAATACTTTATGCTGTGAAATGTTGGTAATATCTTTTAGATTACGACAGCAACCCTGTCGTGATAACTTGATAGACAAGCACATCAGCTGTGGAGCTCTAATGGTTGCTTGCTTGTAATGAAAAGCGTTGTAGTAGCTGTGTAGCCGGCTGACTAGTTGGTTGTTTTCTCGCGTTTCTTCCGATTTCATTTAAATATGGAAATGCCATTGCTAACTAGACAACTAATTGTCCGGTTTGTTTCGTCTGTCAGACTAAAATAAAGTTGTCTGTTGCAAATGTTTCGCCAGCTAGCCAAGAAGCAGTAATGTTGTGCTTCGCTGACGACGTTGTCACTTGATCGTGATGATGTCCTGCATCTGCCAAAAGATGTACGCCACATACTTCCTCTTATCATTTATAAAAACTCGTATGTCTTGATATTTGCCTTGTGCTTACTTTATTATGGTCATATTAGCTGTACGGACCTAATTTGACTGCTGGCTCAATCTCGTTGCAATATATCGTTTTATGCAAACTTAGACGTTCGATTGTTAATGGGAGAAAACAAATTATATTATTATTAATTATTATTATTATTATTAATGTGTTGTCAAATTAAAAAAGAGTATGTGCTCTTTAAAACAAAGTCAACTTCTAATTTAGTTTTTGTGCTATGTCTGTTTGTTTGAAATGTGTGAGAAAATATGAAATATTTTGAGAATTTTCAGTAATCAACAGCAGCATTCTAGAATTTTATTGGGGTCAAAAGGGTTAAATTTAGAAGTTCTAAGTCATTTCAAATTGAGTGGTTCTTTCTTAATTAGGGGTTGCCCATGGGGATTAGCTAAAGATTGTCTTTCAAGTATATAGCCTAATATTATATGAGGTTTTCTTTAGCACTTCAGTAAGTATCTTGATTCAGTTGTGATATCGTGATGAATCGTAACAGGTGTATCGTGATATATATCGTATCGCAAGGTACTTGCCAATACCCACCCTTAGTCTACAGTATGTAACTTATCTTAATTTCTGTTAGAATTTTGATGATTTGAGTTTAGTAATTGAGTGCAGTGTGTTCCCATGTGACAACATGTTGACAAATGTGCTTTACAAAGAGTTTGCAAAAAAAAGTTGTAAAATGGAATAGAGATTTGTGTGAAAATAGGTGAATAGTGCTCATGGGTTGGGGTAGACGGTTTTCCTTCTGGAATTTAGCACAATAGTTTTATGTACTATAGATTATTCATAGAACCACTTCTGATAATGAATAAATAACAAATAATAATGAAGGATCTAGTGCTGCTCTTAAGAACATATTGAAATATTCTCATTATTTAAATAATCTGTCCACAAGACATAACTAGATTGGTTTTGTTACTCCCTTTTAGTATGACAGACTAAAAGTAAATGTCGTACGTGAATAACAATCGTTCAAACATAACATAATGGAGCTAACTAATGACGGAGAGAAGGTAACGAGACAGGAGAGGAGTAGAGAGGATAAGGTGCATGAAGAGGTAAAGAAAGGAAAGAGGAGAAGGAGAACAGAGAGAGCATAAGAGAGGAGGTGCACATGGAGAGGGGAAAAAGGAGGACAGTAAAGAAGAATAAAAGAGGAGAAAGAGGAGACGAGAGGAGGCAGACATGGAGAGGTGAAGAAAGAAGGGAGAAGCGAGGAGAGGGACACGGAGAGGCAGTGTTTTGCAACAGTGTTCTGTGCGAGAGCTAAATGTATGAGATGTTATTGCGGTTGAGTTGGCTGAGCTCCAGAGGAAGTGTTGGGCTTCGACAATGCGCACACCAGGAATGCACTGCCGCTGAGTCCAAGTGGGCGTGTCAGTACTGTGGAGTCGGAAGCCAAGTTCGGTTGGCTCAGGCCCCTCCGCGCCTCAGGGGACTGCCGCGCTCTCTATGGAGGAACTGTTTGTGTGTGTGTGTGTTCTGGGGATCTGAATGAGTGGGTGTGTGTGTGTTTGCATGTGTGTTTGCAAGTGAGTGCGTGTATGTGGGTGTGCGTTTGTCTGTGTGTGCGTGTGTGTGTGTGTGTGTGTGTGTGTGTTCACAGGAATGCTCTTTTGCACTATTGTACCACCCTCAGGCATGACACATTCAAGCTGAAAGATTCATCCACATGTCACATAGAATGGTAGATCAGTATCCAGTATAAAAGTTTGAAAACTACACCACGACTATGGTCTGAATATCTAGAATGGCGGTAGGCTGAGGAGCCTCATTGAGATTCTTGTCCCCTACCAATGACCTCAATTCACTTTTGTTATCATTCCTTGAGCCATTCCAAAAGGAGATACTCCAGTGTACTAAGCTATAATGTTGAACAATCAGTTCATACACACTGATTATAAATAATCCAGTATGACTTTGTACACAAACACTATACTAAGGCAAATGGTTTGCCCACTTGGTGTAATTTTTTGCTTTTGCCCAAGTAATTGTGAACAGAAAAAAATGTTGAACAGGAATAAAAGGGATATTTTTATAAGGCGAAATGCCCTTGCAAGACAACTGTGCTATGCATTTTACAACTGTCTTTGTTTTGACCAGTGCAAATCTATTTGGGCTGGGTGTTAGCAGAATGGAAGCGGGAAGTAATAAACACTGATAAGAAATGCCTGCTTGGGCTGCCTCTGAAAGGGAAAACTATCTGGGTCATTCTTGAATTGCAGTAGACGGACAAAATGGTACAGATTATAAATGTTTTTCATTGTATCTTTGTTTGTCAATGACAAAACGAAAGTAATTTTTATTGCAAAATGTTATATTAACATTTTTGTATTGTTTATGATTAACCGGCTTATGTTAAGCAAATTGGCTTGTCCCAGTAGTAGAGTTGTAACGACATGTTGGGGGATTTAGGGATATCTTTATTTTCCTTATTAAAAATCTGTTTTGTGAAATCTCACTTTTAAAAGTTAACATTTTGTTAACTCATACCCAAATAAGGTTGTTAACTCATACCCACATAAGGTTGTTAACTCATACCCAAATACGGTTCTTAACTCATCCTCAAATACGGTTCTTTACTCATACCCAAATAAGGTTGTTAACTCATACCCAAATAAGTTTCTTAACTCATACCCAAATAAGGTTGTTAAATCATACCCAAATAAGATTGTTAACTCATACACAAATAAGATTGTTAACTCATATCCAAATAAGGTTGTTATCTCATACCCAAATAAAGTAATTGACTCATCATAAAGCCATGCTGGTAGTTCTGGCCAAAACCTTAAATTGAAGAAGAAAAAAATATATTCAAACGCCAAAATATCTTACTACAAGTACTTGTAGTATATTACAGAGATTTGAAAATCACCAATTTTTTTAGGAGGAGGAATTAGCCAATGACCAGTCTTGAGAAGGATAAATGACCTATGGATTAGATAATCAACTTTATATTTAATAAAGACCAGTGTACACCATTCTGTTGTTGTGTACACCCACACTTTTTTAACACAGAAAATCTGCTTATTAACATACTGAAATTTCCATTATGTTCACTCTTACTGACAGGAAAGCATTTGTATTAATAGTCACATTTCATATTTATCTGGAGACATTGGGTGTCTGGAGATTGTTCTGTTTGTTCCTTCATGATGACAAACTGGGACGTAGGTTTAATTACTTTTATTAACTATCAGATCTCAGCTAGCAATTAAACAGTGGCCGCATGGCCGTGCTCATAACCAACATTCTACTTCCTACAGTACACATGCCATGGCACATTGCATTATGGGAATAGTAGTTCTGTTCATTTTATTAACACATAATAACACAGAGGTTTTTTTTACTCATATAATGTGTGACCCTCAGTTGCACATCTTTTAATTTTTTTAGCAGATGCTCGTATACAAAGCAACTTGCAGTACATTCATCTTAACATACTGCTAGCTAGTTGAGACAACCACATTACTCAGCAATAGTATGTTTATTTTACACTATGTCATTGGTGTTATCACTGAAAATTCCTAATTACAGTGATATAAATCAAGTGAAGTGAAAAAAAATTGTGTTACCTAAAATGTCTCATTGTTATTATCATCATTGGTGTTACTACTACTAATGCTATAAAAAGCGTAAAAATACTGAAAGTAATTAAAATACTTAATCTGAAATGTACTGAAATAGGTTTAGAATTTACCCAAACACATTTAAATACATTTAAATTAAAATCTTTTTTTCTTTTCTTTTATAATGGCATGCCCAAATGCCACCGTAACTGGAGATAGACCCATGCAAGACAGTAGCTCTTTGTTTAAATTTGCTGCTTGGTCAGATGCCATGGAGTTCAGAGAATGAAGGAGTCTGGCTGGTGCACTCTGAAACTTTAGGCCAACTCCATCTCCCTTTCCCTCTACCCCCCAAACCCCTACTCCCCCGCCACTTTGACTTCTTTTTCTCTCTCCACCCAGCTTCCATTTTCCCCCTCTTCCACTTACAGTGTTGAAGTGGGGTGTTCCTCTTTTGCACTGAAGTCCTCCTGTCACACTTGGTTCTCCGGGCTCTGAATACCAGTAAGGGAATGGCGCAGGTCGGCTTTCACAGTCTGCAGGTCTAAATGTCAGGGTCACATTTCCAAACAGCGTGCACTTGCCATTTCCGCCCATCTGAGCGTGCATTCCTCCGGACCTGCACATGTCCTGTAGGAAAACCCAGAGTGATCTCTTCTCCAATTCCCCGACCTCACAAATCATTCAGAAGCACTTTTGTTTGACTTTCTCTCTCCAGCGCATGTCATTTGTATTCACTGCTAGTTGAAAGAGGGAGGTGGGGGGGGGCAGGGGGGGTGAGTACTGCACCAGATGTGGGAAGGACTTTTGCAATATGTCATCCAAACTGAAGGGGACGTTTACTTGAACCGAATCAACATGGATGTACTTCCTTGGGAAATGTGCAGACAGGTCGGTTCCAGTCACAGCACGGACTGAATGGCCGGACAAAATGGCTGCTTGACATGAGAAATACACAGACAAAAAAAAAATACAAATAAAAGATATGGCTCAACGGATGTCATGTGGCCAACGTTAGACAGAGTGATAGGCATCTGGTTTGACAGTCCAACTGTTTGTCTCCTGTGGCCTCTTCTCTCCATGACAGAGGGTGTGGCTTTACTGTCGGTCACATGAGACATGCACAGAACAAAGTCCTTTATTGCTGGAGGCCTGGCGACAGTTCTGTTGAAAGAAGGGCTTTACTATTCCCAGCAGGCTACAGCATAATAGTGAGTCAAATAAAACACTATGCACTCATAACACTATAAACAAGATAACAGATAATTACGAGGACAATCATGCCATTGTTGATGATAATGTATTGGATAATTTACAGTGTTTACAGTATAGCTTGAGAATTACACTGTTAAAGTGACAGTAACTACGACTAGTATGTTTTTTGTTATTATTTTTCAGTTTATTGTGTCAGAATCTGAATCACCTATTTTTGCTATGTACATTTAAACCAACCCAGAATTGTATGTGATACTGCTATAGGCAGACAACATAATGAGACAGAATACACAGCACAGCCATTCCAACTTGCAGAGTGACAATGCGCTGGGTGAAGGGGCGTAATAACCTTATTCTACACACTGTGCATTGGCCTTAAGCATGGAGCAGTACATTTCCTTTACAGTTCAGCCAGGAACAACAGACTGGGGTTAGCTAGATGATACTGAAGCATTACAGTTCACTCTGGGAAGCATGGTGATTGTGGTGGTGTTAATGGTGGTGATAATGGTGTGGTGATAGTCGTGGTGGTGATAGTGGTGGTGGTGATAGTGGTGATAATAGTGTTGGTGATAGTGTTGGTAATAGTGGTGGTGATAGTGTTGCTGGTGATTGTAGTGGTGATAATAGTGGTGGTGATAGTGGTGGTGGTGATAGTGGTGATAATAGTGTTGGTGATAATGTTGGTAATAGTGGTGGTGATAGTGTTGCTGGTGATTGTAGTGGTGATAATAGTGGTGGTGATAGTGTTGGTAATAGTGGTGTTGATTGTGGTGGTGATAGTGGTGATAATAGTGGCGGTGATAGTGTTGGTAATAGTGGTGGTGATAGTGTTGGTAAGAGTGCTAGTGATAGTGGTGGTGATAGTGGGACTGATGGTGTTGTTAATAGGGGTGGTCATAGTGGTGGTGATAGTGGGACTGATGGTGTTGGTAATAGTGGTAGTCATAGTGGTGGTGATAGTGGGACTGATGGTGTTGGTAATAGTGTTAGTCATAGTGGTGGTGATAGTGGGACTGATGGTGTTGTTAATAGGGGTAGTCATAGTGGTGGTGATAGTGGGACTGATGGTGTTGTTAATAGGGGTA
>JACXGI010007851.1:0-19251 GCA_016801175.1 Esox masquinongy
CTGTTAAATCGATTTGAGATAGCCATAAACACAATTAAACCACGTTGTGACTCGACATTCGTTTAGGAATGGCATAAAACATAGTTAATAGCTTGGTAAGAATATTTATTTAAATATATTTCTATATGCTACGTTTGTCGCAAAGTTGTGCGGCACGGTAATGCAACAAACCTATTTATTTACCAGCACATATTTTACCGTACAAATATTACTTATAGGCTATTTCACACAACAGTTTTGTAGTTTATTGTGGCCAGAAACCTATACTGACGTGAAGGATGACTGGAGCCGCGATTCATTTTGACAGTAGGCCTATATCAGCACAATTTTGAGACTTATTTAATACAGCCAATCACAATCCCAAATAAATAACTTACAAGGCATGGAAAAATGACAACCTGCTATATGTCTGATTTTACACGAACAACATGCTTTGCATTTTATTTATCCGCGCTTCTTGCCAAGTTTGCGCTATGGCATATTTATGATGTTTTTTTCAGTACCTTCTTAAACGAAGTAGCCTATACATGATTAATTCGATTGACGCGGGTGCTGGTAAGACTACATGGTCATAGCTGGCTAGAATTCTACTGTTGTTATTTAAATAAAGTTATTGATTTTCTAAAACTGAAAAGGGTCAGAATAAAAAAAATGAAAACAATGTAGAGAGTACAAAATTATTTATACTACTCTCTAGGGAAATATGAAACTCCCGATCTGCACAGTGTAATCACAATCACAATGTAAAACTGCAATGCACATGTTAGGGATTCCATGAAAACTCAAAAGACACGACAAAACTAAAATATTTGAATATGTATATAGTACATTTATTGAATAATAACCAGAAGTCGTTAAAGCATTTATTTCCATATTTACAATGTACATTTAAACGATATCTACAATACTGAAAAATAAAGTATATAGGCTATAAATTACAGGTAGGCCCATCAGTTTTCTGTGAAGAAAAATGTAAGAGAAAGAAGTCCTGTTTACAGACAAGGGTGAAATAAAATAGATTATTCATGGGAAACCTGTAAGAGAGATGCAAAATCGTAAATATACTAATAAAAAACATGTTAATGTCTGCGATTTGAATTCGTTCTCTGTGGTTTTAACTAGCGACACAGTCTCGCTTGTGTTAAAACTCATACAGAGAAAACAGTATAGCAAAGACAATAATACAAAAAAATGGTAAACCAAAAATTGAGCCTAAAAAATATGTTGCGGTTATAGGGCTACACAACATTAAGCAACAACATTCTTGATTAAGCAATGGACATGAACTTCGGTTTGGGAAGGGAGGATATATAGCTAACGGCCAACGGCCGATGGTTTATGGCCACATTGATGAAATGTTCGAGAGTGAAAAAATAATTACAATGTCGCTAGCAAACCGAGGCAACAAAACCCAATGGTAACTAGCTATATTGCATGTAACCAAGCACCTCCAGTCAACATGTCTGGTGGTTTTCGCTAGATGAGTGACTACCTTAACTCACCTGTAGAAAAACGATCCTATGCCTCATCTCTTCTTCGGAGGTGTTTAGCAACTTCCTGTTCGTACAGACTAGAGATCTCCGGGTTACTGCGCACTCTGCTGTATAGAATAATATCTACACGCGTATACACGTGCGTTCAGTCGTCTGGGTAGGTCGTCTATGACAGTCGACTGAACGTGTATACTGACGCGTCGTGTATACGGGTATAGGAACGCGTATACATGGGTGCATACACGTATACACGGTTGCATACGCGTATAGACGTATACACGGTCGCATACGCGGTGGTATGCACATTAGGTCGTTTCAATAGCTTATTAAAGTCGCTTTTCACCTGCCATATGTGTGTGCGTGTGTGTGTGTGTGTGCGAGCGTGGATGCGCAACTCCTGGGTATTGAATGTCGTGAATTCAGATTTTTGTATGCTGTGTTTTGGACTTATATTATGCGTGTTAAATTTTAAGATAAATGCTGGCTGGTGCATGAAAGTGGAGGAGTTTGTCATTAATAGATGAGACGCGAAAACTAATGAGAACAGGGTTTCGGACCGGAAAGATCAAGCAAGCAGTGTATCTGGGGTGTCAAACGTAAACAACTACCTGAACTAGTTTAGCGTCATCCATATCACAATTTTAATTATTGTAACCGGTATATTTCTAACGTGATGAACGGTGATGTGTAACCAATGACAAAGTTAAGAGGCGTAACCTTTCGGAGACGTAACAGATGCGTTGTCATTATTAAATCCGCGGTTGCCACAGAAGATATCTGGGGGGTATTTCAGAAAGCAGGTTTAGTGAAAACCTAGAGTTAGTTGACTCAGAGTTGATGGAAACTCTGGGTTTACGGTTTCAAAGAGCCAGTTCAGCATTTCTCTGAGTCAGTTACTATGGCAACATACTCTGTGAAGCTAACCTGCTCGCTAGCAGGTTTTATCCAACTATCACTGAGTTCGTCCTACTCTTTCACTGAAACCTGCCATCTGAATGTGTCAGACAGGGCGTGTCCTTTTGTCGAAGAGCCAGTAGAAGCACATATTCTCCGCAGAAATCTCCGTCAGGAGAGCGTGATCTCAGTCCTCATATCGTTCCTATAAAACATGGTGGACATGCTCTCAGTTCGGAACAAATTCTTTGTGTTGCAGTTTTCTGTATAACATCGGTGACACTGAGTATGTCTAAGGCAACCGTCTCTGTCGGGCTGTCAGAGATGTGACTCTTGCACTGAAACGTTTTCTGTACACTTTAGTAGAGTTCCTAAGTCACAGACACACAAGACTCAACAAAAAAGAATTCCACAGAATTGCAGGTATCAGTCTAAGCTGTAATCAGTTTATTTAGTATGAAGCTTTGAGACTTGAAGCACAAATCAGTTAATATTTTAGGGTTTCCAGGGGTGATTGGCTGCATAGATGCCACTCATACTCCTATCACAACTCTTTCAGTAAATGAAGGAAATTATGTGGATAGGAAGTCTTTCCACAGCATGAATGTGCAGATAGGCCAACAAAGAATTGCACTTCTTTTGAGAATTGTACTTATTTTTGGCTTAGAAAATTTCACTTACAACTTAAATATATGTTGCATGTAGTCACGGAAAGGTGTTTAGGTAGGGGAGGCTAAACAGCATCACAATGTACTGATATTATACTTTTCCTGTTTTAAGTACATATTTTTATTTCATCTTCAGTTGCTGCCAAGTATGTTTTGTGCCTGTTGGGTTGCACCTGCTTAAACAGATGACCTCACTTGGTCCAGGCAAGCGAACTCGGCAGTGAAAACTGCCCAAAAGCAACTATATTTCCTGAGGAGACTCAAGAAGTTGGGCATGTCTGTAAAAACTCTCACCAACTACTACAGGTGCACCATTGAGAGCATTCTCTCATGCTGCATTACTGCCTGATTCGGCAGCTGCTCCGATCGCAAGTCCCTCCAGAGGGTGGTGAGGTCTGCGGAGTGCGTCATCGGCCCTCCATGCAAGGCATCTACTGTACACAATGCCTTAGGAAAGCACGGAACATCAAAGACTACAGCCACCAAGGCTATGGTCTGTTCACACCGCTACTGCCGTCTGGTTGACACTACCGGAGCATTGGAGCACGCACTTCCAGACTCACAGTTTTTTCCCTCAGGCCATAAGACTCCTCAGCCTGCAACAATGATCTATGATAATACTGATCACACATGAACATTCCAAATGCTCTGATGTCTTTCTATGTACATTTAATGTACATTAGAATATTCTTTTGCATTCACAGGCATATTACACTCATTATATTTATAATATTCAATATTTCTACCCATATTGTTCATATTTCCCACCCTACTCTCTTTAAAATTGCTGCTAGTTTACATTTTTATGTATATTATTGCTATATTTTTGCTTTATATATTTCTTACTACGTAGATGTATGCCATGTCACAAGAATGTCAATGTTCAAAATGACACTGTGTTATTTGGTGCATTTGATAATTAAACTCTGAACATGATATTGCACCCACACGCACACATTATATAAATATTTAATGAGTGGAAGACTCGAGATGCAAATTTTTTTTTCAGTTAATACTCATCCATTGTCTCGGTCAGCAATTTTCTGCCACGCTAGCTCACGTTCATTTGCTGCTGATACTGTATTGCTTTTTTCTTGAATATATACTCATATTCTGCATGTGCATTAATATAACTAACTCCACTGGGAAGAAGTACAGGGTCCGAGATCTTTTTCTCCTGTTGCCATGATGAATCACGTTATCTGTGTTCCATTGATTAGGGTTTTTTATCTCCTCGTGTAAGTGCTTTAATCAGGGTTAACTTAACTCAGAGTTGATTGAACTAATTGTTCCCACCGGTTCTGAAACCGTCAACTCTGAGTTTGACATCTCAGAGTCAATCAACCCAGAGTTGTGGTTTCAACTCAGAGTATGTTAACCCTGCATTCTGAAATACCAACCTGCTGTCTCCAGCGCGAAGTAGGCTGTTTACATAGTAAGTACAAGTTGTTTTATTTGAAAGAACTGCTTTGAATTGTGTGGCAATTATAAACGCTAACAAAAGACACAATTGAACTTTTTAAGATTGTATAAAACAATTATATAATGAACATGATGGAGCAATCCAAACGTTTAGCTTTTATCTATCTTTCAAATTGTCTGTTTTAAGTCTGTAGTTCAGGATGAGTGGAATTCAACGCAGCCTTGTTTGGAAAACACCTTTTTGGACCTTTAGCCCTTGGTAAGTAGAGACCACTGCACCTTTATCTTTACTTTCTAAAAAAGTCGAAAATGAAGGTTTTGAGTGAGGAACAGAAGGGTTAAAATTAAGAGACCACTCCAAATTGAATGCTTCTGTTCCTCACTCCAAATTTTCCTTTTCAACTTTTTTGGAAAGGAAAGAAAAAGCAGTGGTTTCTTAATATTTTCCGGAGCTGTGTATATGCTTGGTTTTCTGTTAACCCACTCAACAAAACTGTGATGTATGTAAATATGTTTGAGTTAGAATATTATTTTAACCTGTAAGTGAATCATTTGTACATTGTTGCACAACGATACAGATATTAATTTACAGATGGTACATGCGACCATGAGAGATGATGAATATAATGAACACACGTTTGGGGGGGTTACTCGAATGTGTTATGCAGAGTAATGCAAATTGTCAACAACCGTGAGGGTCGGGGGACGCGACATAAGGCTCAAACGCTATTGCTAGAGCAGATTACCAAAAAAAAAAGGCATTTATATGTGGTGTTGAATAATTATTCTATGTGCTTTTCAATTTGTTAGATGGGTATGTTGAACCCACAGTACACGTATGATGAGGCCGTGGTCTGTGAGTGGTGGTATACAGGTTTTAACACCTGCGGTGATCACGGTTGTAGACACAGCTGTAGTGTGTCTTCATAGAGATTGTCATACCCAGCTCCGGAACATGTGTCCCAATTGTAACGTGGATCTGACTGTGGATCTGACTGAAATGAATCATCCATGTTTCATAAAACCCTCTAAACCCGAGGACCCCAGTGAGCGCTACATATTTTATGATTTTGAGACAATTGCCAATCCTGTGAACGAAATACACACTGCACATTTTGTGTGTGCAATAAGCTTTGATAACGAGACGTGGTGTTCGTCCGGAGATGGTTGTGTCGCTGCTTTTTTCCAAAAGTTTAGGCAACCAAAATATACTGACTACACCTTTATAGCACACAACTCAAAAGGTTACATCTTGATGCAACACCTCGTATTGGCGGTATTAACGCGACACTTATTGCTAATGGTAGCAAGCTCATGATTTGTACAGACAGCACATTAAATCAGAGATACATTGATAGTCATTGCTTCCTACCGATAAAGCTGGCTGCTTTGCCATGTGCTATAGGTTTCAAGGATTCGAGAAAAAGGCTACTTTCCTTACAATTTTAACATCAAGGAAAATGAGAACTATGTTAGCCCCCATCCGGAACCACATTACTACGGTGTGAATACCATGATGGCTAAAGAAAAAGATGAGTTTTTGCAATGGTACCAAACAGTTTCCACAGACACCTTTGTCATGAAGGATGAAATAAAGGCTTACTGTGTGAATGATGTGGTCAACTTGAGAGAAGGTTGTATGCATTACAGACTCAAGTTCCTGGAATGTGGTGGTGTTGACCCCTTCCGATCAATTACGATTGCTTCGGCTTGCATGAAAGTCTTTTGCAGCAGATTCCTCACCAGGGACACAATTTCATTGGTCCCCTCAGACAATTACAATCGTTGTCAGAAGATATTCTCAAACAGCTCAATCCAAATGGCTTGAATATGTGGCCTCTGATGAGAATATATCGAAACAGCATGCCCTGAACCAGGGTGAAATGAAAATCGGGGCATACTATGTTGATGGATACGCTGAAGGTGATGGTGTGTGCACAGCCTATGAATTTGTAGGCTGTTTCTGGCACGGTCAACCAAAGTGTCATTGTTCAACAAGCACCAACCCGCTGACAAAGATTCAGTTACGGGTTGATGCACTACCAATGGCTGGCAAAGCCTGAAGCTTTAAAAGAACAACACAACGTACATGTTCAGTACATAGGGGAGTGTGAATGGAATCAGTTTAATAATACATCTGCAGATGTCCAAGCTTTCTTGAAGACATTTTATGCTCCAGAGTACCTTGTCCCTCGGGATGCTCTTTTCGGTGGTCGTACCAACGCAATTCATTTGAATTTTACGTCTCAAGAAGGGAGGACTATTCAGTATAACAATGTCTGTAGTCTTTACCCATTATGCAACAAGACAAAAACTTATTTGATTGGGCACCCAAGCATAATATTTCTAGATTTCAAACTAGGGATGCACCGATACCGACACCAGTATCCTGTATCAGGCCGATACTGGGCTCATGTACTTGTACTCGTACTCATAGAAAAATGCCGATACCATGCATCGATACCACGTCATGGAAACATTAAGTGAAACTCAATGGTTGTGTCACCTCTGGATGCATAAGTATAGAATATAGAACTCAGATTGGTAGAGGGAAGACAGAGATGTCAGCAATGACAAAAGTAGAGTGCAAGCTCTGCTCTGTTAAATGGTCAAGAAAAGGAAAGGAAAACACTAATTTAACACAAGCATTTTATCAAACATCGTTAGACACAACACAGTGCAGTTCAATGAGTATGCTAATGCTAGCAGCACAGAACCACAACAACAGCTAACTTTGCAGAACCACAACAACAGGTAACTCGAACACTGGAGAAGCAAAATAAAATGTCCAGAGACAGCCCTCAGGCAACATTGTCCTGCACGTTCAGAGTATCAAACAAGCTAGTGAGGTCAGAGAAAAATAACTAGCTGTGTCTTTGTATGCGCACGTTTGTGTTGAACTGTCAGTAAATGGTTGTCACAATCATATAAAGGTAGCCATTGTCTGAGCCACAACTCAAGGTAAGAAGCTAGCTAGCTAGCTAACTTTCACAACTCGATAGCCACAATGGAATAATGTTATGCAGGTAACATTAGAGATTCGGCAGCAGCATTAAGAACTTCGGTTTTCGTATTTTGCCTTCAAAATAAAAGTCTGCGGTGAAACATTATATACATTCGGCAGCAAAAATAAGACTTAGGATTTTCGTATTTTGCCTTTTGCCACTGGCCATTTTAAAAGCTTATTAGCCTGAAATAGGCCTACTAGTATCTTACTACTTGGAAAAGTCATAAGAAGTGAGCAATTGCTAGCGAGACTGAAGACAAACTTTACACTGACAAAGCTATTTAATTTCATGGCACAACAACGTTTGTTTTTCTTTCATTCATGAATGACATTGATAGAATAACTATCAATATAGATGACGATAACTGACTTTTTCATCAAGTGAAATGACACCAGAACCCGGTCCACAACATGTTTATAACGGAGAAAACGTTTGTTTTTTTACTGAAAAAATCCTACCTAGTGCAGCTTTAAGTACTTGGTATCGGTACTCATTATCGGCAAGTACCCAAATGTTAGTACTCGTAATTGTACTCGGCCTGAAAAAAAGTGGTATCGGTGCATCCCTATTTCAAACCACTAGACACCTACTTTAGTATTGTTAGGACTACCGTCGAAAGGCCTTTATCACCCTGTTTTACCGCACAGGGTAGGTGGTAAGCTGTTCTTTCCCTTGTGCAGATTATGTGCAGAGTCTGAAAACCAGGTAACTAATTGTTCACACTGGTACCTGGGTTTCTATTGAGCTGGTTAAGGCTGTTGAGAAAGGTAATCGCATTGTGAAAATATTAGTAGTCTGGGATTTCACCAGGACATCAGGTAATCTTTTTGCAGATTACATGAGAACATTCCTGAAGCACAAACAGGAACCTAGCGGCTTCCCACCACGATGACGATGATGCTAAAGAACAGTATATTCATGAATATCATGAAAAGGAGGGTGTGCAGCTTGACAAGGAAAACATTGTTGTAAACAGTGCTAGGCGATCTTTGGCTAAATTGGCAATGAATAGTCTTTGGGGTAAGATGGGTGAGCGGACAAACCTTATGAACACAATGTTCATTACAGACCTAGAGGAGTTTAGCCACTACCTTTTTTCCAGTGAAATAGAAGTTAGTCATTTCTCTTTTATCTCAGACACAGTTGCGATGGTACAGTGGCGTTACACAAAACAGACACCAATCAAATCACATAACGGCAATATTTTTATTGCCACGTTCACAATAGCTTTTGCTAGACTCGAGTTGTATTCACTCTTGGAGAAGTTGGATAGACATGTGCTCTACACAGACACTGATTCAGTGATCTTTGTCACACGCCACAGGGATTGGTACCCCAACTAGGCCCATTCTTGGGTGACTTGACCAATGAGTTACCAGATGGTGACAGCATTACATAATTTGTTAGTGATGGCCCAAAGACCTACGGTTACAAAACCATTAAAGGTCTGACCTGTCTCAAAGCAAAAGGCATTACACTCAACAGCTACAACACAACCATTGTAAATTTGGAGACGCTAACATGAGTGGTTGATAACTTTGTATGAGGCGAAGATGGTGATGATGATCATGTCCTTGCTAATGCAGACACAACTGCTGGAGATAAAAGAGCGTTCACATTGAAAAACAATAGTGTCCAAGCGCTTCAGAGTTGTATACAACAAGCATGTACTGCTCCCCGATTACAGATCCCTGATTACTAAATCACATTCTAGGATGGATAGTGATCGTAGCAGGTTTGACCCACGACTACAACACCCATTCAGCTGTGTCATTAGCGGAACCAGTAACTCGGGTAAAACGTATTTTGTGAAGATGTTGCTGGATAATGCTGATGTTGTTTTCTCCAAAGAAATTCAGAATATATTCTGGGTTTATTCGTGTTGGCAACCATTGAATGACGAAATACTGAAGTTGAGAGAAATTACTTTTATAGAAGGTTTACCAGCATCGTTGTGTGATGACCATCTGTTACCGATTCAGAAAAACAATCTTTTAATTATTGATGATTTAATGAAAAGTGCATCAGAGAGTTTGGAGATGGAGAGCGTTTTCACACAATATTCACACCACTGTAACGTGAGTGCAATCTACCTTGTCCAAAACATGTTTGTTAAAGGCAAATCTAGTAGAACTATTAACTTGAACACAAATTATCTCATCTTGTTTAAAAAAACCCAGCAGATTAGTCAGCAGATTAGTATTTTAGGAAGACAAATATACCCCAGCATTTCTCAGTTCTTCATGGAAAGTTTTAAAGATGCAACACACCCACCCTTTGGTTATTTACTTATAGACTTTAAGGCTACAACACCAGAAGACTACCGTCTGAGAACCGGATTGTTTTCCAGGAATTGGCCTCTTGTGTACATTCCTAAGAAAGTTTGATGTCTAAATGCATTCGTAGATATCTACCACTTTTGATGATGCTATTTAAGGCACTGCAGAGTCAACGAAAAGTTATTTTAGAAAAAGCTTCCACAGACCTCATTCTATCACTCTGTAAAAGTGTTCTTAATCTAAGGTGCAGTAATATACCCTTGACAGAGCTGCAGCTGTGTAAAGTGAAGAGAGAAAAATCAAAAATTATATTCATGTCTAGAAACAACACTGCAGTCGCAAAGAAAAGAAAAACCATCAACCAATCTGGAGGTTTTCTACTACCGTTACTATATGTAGCAGTGCCGTTCCTAACCAGTCTCATTGCATGCAACAACATGGATCATGCTCAAAAAATGTTTCTGGTGCCGCAACATCAGTTAGAAAATCTGTGAGAATCCAAAACGACTAGCACCGATGTAAGACAATCTGTTGAAAATGATTTGGACTCATCAATTCGCAATATACTGTTGAAGACTGATATGGATTTACATGAAAAAGCTAAAAGATACTCTGCCATTTTACAAAGATTCTTGACTGTTGTTAGACAGAGCTTGCCACAAATACACTGACTTTAAGTCTACACGGGTCTGAGACTGGGGCTGATGTAGTAAACAACTGAGACTAATCAAACTGCTGATCGAAATGTTAACCTTGTTGATGAAATTTTGGGCAATGTGCCTGTGAGGAGTAAGAAGAATGTTGAAAGATTTGACTTCATGGACTTCAAATGGTGAATTAATTTTCAAAGGAGAGATAATCAAGGCTTTGCACCTGTTGGATCTAGTTAAAAGTGTAACAGCAAAATTGCTGACGCTAGAAGGCCTTTGGGGTGGGGGGAGATCTTAAGCCCAAATCAGACGACTCGCGTACTCACATGTGTGCGTATACGCTGAAGACAGAATGCATGGGAATGAATGCGAGAGTACAGATGGACCGCAAGCGTCAAGACCTCGATGGCGTGAGAGCGCTTAAAATTAGAAACCTAGTCTATTTTTCTCACGTCTACACACGCATCTCTTGCTCAAATTAGCTGATATATAACACAGAAAATACTCAGTGTGCCCTACCAAGTAAGGAAATTGCTTGGCGTGCATTTTCTTCATGACTCTCTGGGTCATCTCGTGAGTATTTACTTTTGGTTGTATATGTAGTTAGTAAATATGAGCTAGCTTGTGTGCATGCATCAGCTAGCTTGATAGTAGTAGCCATTTCAAGTAGAACATATAGATGTATAAATCCAATCAGTACAATAGGCTGTAGTTGAACTGTTAACTTAATACATTGAAGACATTCAACCAAAGCTTTTATCGTATCCCCTACCATAGACCTCACACAATGGCTTCCATTTTAATGTGTGCTGTTTCTATTTGTTTTTGCCGGACCACGTAAGCGGAGCCAGCCAAGGAGAGCGAACCTAAAATAAACCTGTTCATGGTTATATTGTGACTATTTCTGGTGGATTTTCGAAGGACACATCCGTGCATGCTTTTTGTGTCGGGATAGACAAAAACTTTGCTGGCTACAACCTTCATGTTTGCTGGCTATGTTATAGTAAGCCTAAAATAAAACTGTTTATATTGCGACTATTTCTGGTGGGTTTTCGAAGTATCATCCGTGCATGCTTTTTGGGGTAATATAGGCTAGATCAAATCCCCTTGGGCAGTATAAGAGTAGGGGTTTCCACAATTTTCTCATCTTTCCACTCGACGAAAAAGTCAGTTATCGTCACCTATTTTGATTGAGTTATTGTATCAATGTCATTCATGAACGAAAGAAACTAGTAAGCCTATTACTGATTACTGGTTAATAAGCTGTTAAAACGACCAGTAGCAAAAGCCATACATTTCATAGATGCTATTTGTGATGGAGGAAAACGTCATAAGAAATGTTAGTCAGTTTAACACAATGCTTAATGGTGTCTAGTGAAATACTCAAACTTGGTGTGATGTTACTGTGTGACAAAATCTAATATCGAGTTGCTCAAACATCACTATGCATACATATAGGATTGTGGTTTAGTGGTTACAGACACAGCCACTCATGTGGGAGACCTGCGTTCGAATCCAGTGAGGGCAACAAAATATATTGCATTTAATTGCGGGCCAGCTGAACTAGGCTTGTCTGGTTCCTTTTCTGTTTTTTTATCATTTGTGATTCATTGTCTATGTTTATGTTTAACCTAGACTATTTGTTGTATACTATGTAAACATCAATGTTATTTTACAATTGCTTTTAAACTTGGAGACTCTCACAAGTTTGCAGAAAAGCCTTGATTGACTTGGGAAAATACATAAAATCTGGGGAGTTTCCAAAACTCATAAAACCTCCTGACGCCGTCGTCTGTGATGTAAATAGCCAGCTAATGTTCTCCGGGGTGATTAGTTGGGTGCGTATTAACAATCACCATTGATGCAACGTCTCGGACAGGTCCACCAGGTTGTTGGTCGCATGCCAGTACACCGTAGAAATGAGTCTTAGATGAAAATTGGTTCACCATGCCATCTCTGCGGTATTAATTTCCATCTGTTTGGGTAATGTTTCCTAATAGTAGTCTACCATGACTTGCCTCTGGTTGCACACTTCGATAATGGAGTCAAAAATTGAATAAAGAACCAAATTAATTGTGTGGAGTAGTGCTTGACTGAACCTCTCAAGTCAGACATTCCCAGACTTAATCAGGGATAGGTGCTGACCGCATTCCTCATCCGGTGCACAGAATCCATAAAGAGCATAGCTGTGTAAGAAGTCAGACCAGTCAATACCCATGGCTTGGTCCTTTAGGTGTTTTCCTGAAGCTAGGGCCAATTGGAAAAAAATTTAACACGCTGTTGACCCTGATGGTTTGCTAGGAATTTGTTGACCGTCCACATACATAGCCATAAACTCCAAATTATAATGTTTGAAATTAAATGGATTTTTTGTATAACTTCCTGTAAAACTGTCATTGTCCACCAGTCCGACGACAATGCATATTGTTAGGGGCACGAAAAATAGGTTTTCCAGATTACAAACATGACTCCCCGCAGGTAAACTAAAAGTCTTCAAACACACCCTTTCAATTGAGTACTTTGCATTGGTTGAGAGTAGCGCTTGAGCGTGTCCAAGTTTCACGGCTGGTGATAGTCAGTTTCTTGACAAAGAGTGATGCTGATACTATGTGCAGATGATAACGCACATCCCCTGCCCCCATAAGACAGAACTCGTCTTTACAGCGTACTATCCGAACCTTTATGTCCACACCGTTTAACATGAGTTTCTATTGAAAGAAGATATCGCTATGAACAGGGCCAATCATTTCGAATGTTGTACTACTCGTTGAATAGGCAGCCCTTATCATAAGTCCTTTGTTATCTCCTGCAGGGTCCGTAACATCCATGTGGCCTGCAGTGTCCTTGAAAAACAAACCGGCTGAAAATGGTCTTTAAAGTATTGCTTCCATAATTCAGAATGCTCTCTGTAATGGCTCTGTTGGGGTATGTGTTGCTACTCTGACTAATTAAACGATCACCCAAGGAAACATCCACTTTTAAAAATAGGATGGCTATCGAGTAGTTGATAACCCCAACACTGGCTCCAGCATCAATATTAGTCCCATCCGGTGTAGTGACTTTTACACATAGGTACAGCAAAGTATTGTTCAGATCAATGTAATCTTCACCATTTCCAGCAATAAAGAACTCCAGTGGGGCTGCATCTGATATGTTACAGAATTCCTGAACGGGGTCCTATCGGCTTTTTATTTTATTTTATAAAGGTCCAGATTCAGAGCTTTGTAATGGTAAATAATACAATACTGTTTGATAAAAGTTATGAGAAAGATATGCTGATATAAAAGTTGATAATCTGCTCTACTTAGTTCGGAGAAAAGAGGCTTGAAAGATTTACACTTGCCAGAGAGCTGGTCTTTGTTTACACGCATTGAGTGTAGTTCACACCCTCTTAGGCCTTAACCCCACCCAGCTATTTAAGTATTCAAATGGGGACACTCTGGCCTTGTGCGAAACTGGTCTGGTTGGTCTCTAAAAAACACATACTAGTAGTAAATGTAGGGTATATTGTGTCACTTTGGTGATTTGTGACCCTGGTGGGCGGGGCTTCCAGATTTATTTGACAGGTGGGCGGGACATCGGGTTTCCTGGGTGGGACTTCCGGTGTGACGTATGGACTTCCTGTATAACGTGTGTTTGGGCGGAACTTCTGGAATGACGTATGTACAGTGGATATAAAAAGTCTACACACCCCTGTGAAAATGCCAGGTTTTTGTGATGTAAAAGAATTAGACAAAGATAAATCATGTCAGAACTTTTCCATTTTTAATGTGACCTATAATGTGAACAATTCAATTGAAAAACAAACTGAAATCTTCGAGGGGGAAAAATGAAAAATAAAAACCTTACAATAACCTGGTTGCATAAGTGTGCACACCCTCTTATAACTGGGGATGTGGCTGTGTTCAGAATTAACCAGTCACATTCAAACTCATGTTAAATAGAAGTCATTATACACCTGCCATCATTTAAAGTGACTCTGATTAATCACAAATAAAGTTCAGCTGTTCTAGTAGGATTTTCCTGACATTTTCTTAGTTGCATCTCAGAGCAAAAGCCATGGTCCGCAGAGAGATTCCAAAGCATCAGAGGGATCTCATTGTTGAAAGATATCAGTCAGGAGAAGGGTACAAAATAATTTCCAAAGCATTAGATATACCATGGAACACAGTGAAGACAGTCATCATCAAGTGGAGAAAATATGGCACAACAGAGACATTACCAAGAACTGGACCTCCCTCCAAAATTGATGAAAAGACGAGAAGAAAACTGGTCAGGGAGGCTTCCAAGAGGCCTACAGCAACATTAAAAGAACTACAGGAATTTCTGGCAAGTACTGGCTGTGTGCTTGACGAGAAGAAAACCGGTCAGGGAGGCTTCCAAGAGGCCTAGAGCAACATTAAAAGAACTGCAGGAATTTCTGGCAAGTACTGGCTGTGTGCTACATGTGACAACAATCTTCTGTCTTCTTCATATGAATGGGCTATGGGGTAGGGTGGCAAGACGGAAGCCTTTTCTTACAAAGAAAAACATCCAAGCCCGGCTGAAGTTTGCAGAAACAAACATCAAGTCCTCCAAAAGCACGTGGGAAAATGTATTATGGTCTGATGAAACCAAGGTTGAACTTTTTGGCCATAATTCCAAAAGGTATGTTTGGCGCAAAAACAACACTGCACATCACCTAAAGAACACCATACCCACAGTGAAGCATGGTGGTGGCAGCATCATGATTTGGGGCTGTTTTTCTTCAGCTGGAACCGGGCCTCCAAATACCAGGCAATTTTGGCACAAAACCTTCAGGTGTTCGTTAGATAACTGAAAATGAAGACGAAGTTCACCTTTCAGCACGACAATGACCCAAAGCACACATCCAAATCCACAAAAGCATGGCTTCACCAGAAGAAGATTAATGTTTTGGAATGGCCCATCCAGAGCCCAGACCTGAATCCAATTGAACATCTGTGGGGTGATCTGAAGAGGGCTGTGCACAGGAGATGTCCTCGCAATCTGACAGGTTTGAAGCGCTTTTGCAAAGAAGAGTGGGCAAATATTGCCACGTCAAGATGTGCCATGCTAATAGACTCCTACCAAAAAAGATTGTTGTGTCCATGTTTGATGTTTTACAACGACTGATAAGCACCCCAGACGAGTGTTATAACAGGTGCGATTTTTTTGATGTTTAACAATGGGGGTCTTAGGGTTCCGGAACGGTAAATTCCCAGGCAATAAATAAGTGCTATATCAGTGGCAAGATGTTTGGTGTTTAACAAAAGGGCGCCAGGGTTCAGCAATTCTATAACCCCCCGGCATTTTGTTCCGATAAGGGCTACAACAGATGTCCTACAACCGGTGGGTGTTACCTTTCATTTTTTATGGGCTGATTGGCGTGGTCTGTGTATTTAAACCATGCAGACCCCGGTGATGGTCATTCAGTCCTGCCTGAGTAAACTTAGCTACACAATACAAACCATGGCGGATTGTGCAGCGATCAGCGTTTTGGTTGAAACACCATTGAAAGCTAACAGATTAACCGCAGCTCAGCGAGTCGGCAAGAGATTACAAATGGACAGCAGAGACGCAATCAGCATGCCAGCCCTGAAGAAACCGATGCAGAGTTTAACCCGAATCCATCAACTACACCAGGATATGTTATCACGGGAATGGAAGTTGGACGACGGTCGGATCGGTGGATACATTTTCAACCCAGAGATACCGGAGGTTGCGTTTTATGAATTACCCGAAGGCCAAGAGTTTAAGGCTGGTGTGACTGATCAAATGGCCATCGTCATTGTCAGTTTATGGAACACCTTTCAAAAAGTATTTTATTTGCGGCCAAAACAGGGCACACATAATACGGTAGATGTACTGTTTAAAGTTGTTGAGGGAATGAAGCAGTATGACTCTGTTAGATTGGAACTATTTCCGGAAAATGTCAGCAGGTTAGATTGTGACTGCGACTGCGGACTGTTCGACTGACGTAAGACCCTGAAGCCCCGCCTTAAGCTAACACAGTCCTCAACACAGCATAAAAACAGACAGACCACCTGTGACTATCAAGCAGTCGGAAGAATTTACAAAACATGTCTCAAGATTACAACCAACTGGAGATTGAAGAACCCAAGGCTGAGGACTGGCTGTGTGACACCTGGGATGACAACGCTGAAGCCTTCTACGGAACCCCGGACCCTGACAGCTCGATTCCACCAGTTTACCCAACAAGAAAGTACCATTGGCTTGACTGGTTTGGTGATCAGCTAGGACCTCTTAATCTGTCATACCTTTCAAATGCTAACAAGAGTTATCACAATATGGACAAACCAACCTTGCACCAAAAGTTTTAAAGATCATCAAAGCAACATTGGGTATGATTCTGGAGAACGTTGTTCTGGCTATTCTCCACAAAGCATGCATCGGATGTGAAGTGGACCACCCGAGCCAGAGAAGACATTCTTGTCTTGATCCGCCTAATTATTTTTTTGAGACCCATTGTGATGACATCGTGGAGACAGTTTTAACACGCAACTGAAACTTGTGTTGGTCAAGGCTTTGAACGCATCAGGGTTTCATGCACCGCTAACCGATTTTCACGTGGCTGCTGAGAACTTTCTGCATGAGCTCAAGTTGGAGCTGAACATCACACAGAGACTAAGAACAGGGATGAATACATGGATAAATTTAATGAGGAAGCTGTATGCGACGCAGTAGCATCTTGGTGTGGCGAAAGCAAAGAGTCTGCGTACTTGGAGAAAACCGGGGAGATCCTCAAAAATGGCGAGGCAAATGACAGGCTACTCGCCCAGGATACATACACGCTACACAGGCCTGTAGCTATAAATTTTCAAAGAAATAGAGTTATTGTTCATGAAATAAATTCACAATTTCAGCTGGATTTGGTTGACATGAGTGCTTATAGTGTGGAAAACGATAACATGAAATTTATGTTAACATGCATAGATGTATTAAGCAAATATGCATGGATTTGTGTGCTGAGAAATAAAAGCGCTAGCGAGGTAAAGCGAGCATTTGAAGACATTAAAAGAAGGAAGAACACCACAAAAAGTCCAAATGGACAAGGGGAAGGAGTTTTTTAATTCACATTTTGAAATGTTAATGAAGAAGTACAACATAAAACATTTTGCTACAGGAAATAATGTCAAAGCGAGTATCGTTGAGAGATTTAGTAAAACAATTAAATCACGAATGTGGAGGTATCTCACAGCTGCCAACACTCATCGCTATGTTGAGGTTATTCAAGATTTAGTTCATGGTTACAACCATAGCTACCATCGGTCTATTAAGATGAAGCTTGCTGACGTTTGTGAAGAAAATGTTAGACTAGTTCTCAAGAACCTGTATGGTACAACAATAATGAGAAATTGTAATCAAAGTTACAAGTTCCGGGTTGGGGATACTGTGAGACTCTCAAAGTTGAGAGGAGCATTTACAAAAGGCTATGAAAAAAGGTTACACAGATGAATATTTTACAATAACAGAATGCATTCCGCGGGTACCTCCTGTATACAGAATTAAAAGATTACGATGGTAATGTGAAAGTTGGGACCTTTTATGAACAGGAATTACTGAAAATAATCGTGGCTAAGGATAAAACTTTTAAAGTGGAAGCAGTTCTGGATGAGAAAGTACAGAAAGGGAAGAAAATGAGTCTTGTGAAATGGCTTGGTTGGCCTGAGAAATTCAACCGCTGGATACCTTCGGAACAAGTCCTTGACCTAGAAACTGGATAAAACTCCAGGATTTGCAGGATCACGTCATTTACATTGACTGCGATCAGCATGGGGGACGTCGGTTTCTACATAACGCTGCCCAGTAACTCGTCGAGACATGTCTATCCAAACAATTCGAGTTCAAGCCATTCCACAAAATTTGCCAAAGGTATAGATTTTGGTGATTGGGAAGTATCTTTAATAAAATTCCAATACCCGCATATGTGGAAGGCTTTTACATGGGGTGAAAACGCATTTGAACTACTCGACTCGAAACACGACAAAACTTGGAAGTATGAACTTAACACCGGTTATTACAACGGCATAGGAAAACTAGTGGCAGAGATCAACATTTATATAAAACCACATGGTGTATGGGCGGGGTATGATGAATTTAAAAAAAGAACGTTTACAAAAGGCGAGCCCCATTTTAGTTTGAAATTCAGTGCAAAACTGGAACAGATATTAGGCTTAAAACCAGGCGAGTGGTGGTACGCCCCATGGTACGGACCATTCCCCACAGATATTCTGGCAGGGTTTAACACCCTATACATCTACACAGATATACATTATCTCACAAAAGTGAGTACATCCCTCATATTTTTGCAAATATTTGATTATATCTTTTCATGTGACAACACTGAAGAAATGACACTTTGCTACAATGTAAAGTAGTGAGTGTACAGCTTGTATAACAGTGTAAATTTGCTGTCCCCTCAAAATAACAGAACACACAGCCATTAATGTCTAAACCGCTGGCAACAAAAGTGAGTACACCCCTAAGTGAAAATGTCCAAGTTGGGCCCAGTTAGCCATTTTCCCTCTCCGGTGTCATGTGACTCGTTAGTGTTACAAGGTCTCAGGTGTGAATGGGGAGCAGGTGTGTTAAATTTGGTGTTATCGCTCTCACAATCCCTCATACTGGTCACTGGAAGTTCAACATGGCACCTCATGGCAAAGAACTCTCTAAAGATCTGAAAAAAAGAATTGTTGCTCTACATAAAGATGGCCTAGGCTATAAGAAGATTGCCAAGACCCTGAAACTGAGCTGCAGCACGGTGGCCAAGACCATACAGTGGTTTAACAGGACAGGTTCCACTCAGAACAGGCCTT
>JACXGI010007851.1:19351-35712 GCA_016801175.1 Esox masquinongy
CAGAGGTTGTCTTTGGGAAATAGACGTATGAGTGCTGCCAGCATTGCTGCAGAGGTTGAAGGGGTGGGGGGTCAGCCTGTCAGTGCTCAGACCATACGCCGCACACTGCATCAAATTGGTCTGCATGGCTGTCGTCCCAGAAGGAAGCCTCTTCTAAAGATGATGCACAAGAAAGCCCGCAAACAGTTTGCTGAAGACAGGCAGACTAAGGACATGGATTACTGGAACCATGTCCTGTGGTCTGATGAGACCAAGATAAACTTATTTGGCTCAGATGGTGTCAAGTGTGTGTGGCGGCAACCAGGTGAGGAGTACAAAGACAAGCGTGTCTTGCCTACAGTCAAGGATGGTGGTGGGAGTGTCATGGTCTGGGGCTGCATGAGTGCTGCACTGGGGAGCTACAGTTCTTTGAGGGAACCATGAATGCCAACATGTACTGTGACATACTGAAGCAGAGCATGATCCCCTCCCTTCGGAGACTGGGCCGCAGGGCAGTATTCCAACATGATAACGACCCCAAACACACTTCCAAGACAACCACTGCCTTGCTAAAGTAGCTGAGGGTAAAGGTGATGGACTGGCCAAGCATGTCTCAAGACCTAAACCCTATTGAGCATCTGTGGGGCATCCTCAAACCGAAGGTGGAGAAGCGCAAGGTCTCTAACATCCACCAGCTCCGTGATGTCATCATGGAGGAGTGGAAGAGGACTCCAGTGGCAACCTGTGAAGCTCTGGTGAACTCCATGCCCAAGAGGGTTAAGGCAGTGCTGGAAAATAATGGTGGCCACACAAAATATTGACACTTTGGGGCCAATTTGGACATTTTCACTTAGGGGTGTTCTCACTTTTTTTGCCAGCGGTTTAGACATTAATGGCTGTGTGTTGTGTTATTTTGAGAGGACAGCAAATTTACACTGTTATACAAGCTGTACACTCACTACTTTACATTGTAGCAAAGTGTCATTTCTTCAGTGTTGTCACATGAAAAGATATAATCAAATATTTACAAGAATGTGAGGGCTGTACTCCCTTTTGTGAGATACTGTAACTGATTGTCAACGAGTTGGTGACAGTCATGTCCCACTGTTGAGAACTGTACATATTGCAGGGGAAAAAACGAAGTTGTCACAGTGACATACGACAAGCCACACTACGTACCTCTTAGTAAGAGTCGGTTTGATGAGATCTGTATTGAAGTAAAATCTGATCAGAATCAGCTGGTTTCACTCGTAGTGGGCAAGGTGATTGCAAAATTACAATTCAGACCTGTCAAACAATCTTTTAGACTATAAGATGCAGCCGCAGAAACTCTACGATGATCCTCAAAGGTATGTTGAATACCACACAACACAGGCCGGTAACCGGGGTATAGGGTTATCAACTATCCGATAGCCACCCTATTTTCAGAAGTGGATGTCTCCTTGGGTGATCGTTTAATTAGCCAGAGTAGCAACACATACCCCTACAGAGTCATTATAGAGAGCATTCTGAATTATGGATGTGATACATTAAAGACAGTTTTCAGCTGGTTTGTTTTACAAGGACGCCGCCGGTCACATGGATGTTACAGGCGAGAATGATGGACTCACGAAAAGGGCTGCCTATTCAGCGGATAGTACAACATTTGAAATGATCGGCCCTGTTCATAGTGATATCTTCTTTCAAGAGAAACTCATGTTAAACGGCGTTGACATGAAGGTTAGGATGGTCCACGGTAAAGATGAGTTCTGTCTTATGGGGGCAGGGGATGTGTGTTATCGTTGGCATATATTATCTGCATCACTATTTGTCAAGAATGTGTCTGTTTCACCAGCCGTGAAACTTGGAAATGCTCAAGCGCTACTCTCAACCACTGCCAAGTCCACAATTGAAAGAGTTGGTATGAAGACATTTAGTTTGCAGGTGGGGGGTTGCGTTTGCAACCAGGAAAACCCATTTTTAGGACCTCTGCCAAAATGCATTGTCGTTGGATTGGTGGACAATGACAATTTTACAGGAAGTTACACAAAAAATCCATTTAGTTTCAAACATTATAATTTGGAATTTATGGCTATTTATGTAGATGGTCAGATATTTCCTCGCAAACCATTCCAACCAAATTACACAACGGGGTCAGCAGTGCGTGAATTTTACCAATTGGCCTTAGCTTCAGGAAAACACCTAAAGGACCAAGCCTTGGCTATTGACAGGTCTGACTTCTTACACTGCTATGCCCTTTATGCATTCAACTGCGCGCCAGATAAGGAATGCGGTCAGCACCTATCCTTGATCAAGTCAGGGAATGTAAGACTTGAGATGAGGTTCAGACAACCACTGCCCCACACAACTAATTTGGTTGTTTATTTCATTTTTGACTCCATTATCGAAGAGTCAAACCGGCGACAAGTCATGGTTGACTACTATTAGGAAAATGGTGTGGAAATGAATACCATAGAGATGACCGGTGTGGTGAACCAATTTTCATCTAGAACTCATTTCTATGGTGTGCTGGCATGCGATCAACAACCTAGTGGACCAGATCTTGCATCACTGCTGATTAATACACACCCGAGCAATCACCCCGGGGAGCACTGGCTGGCTATTTACATAACAGGCATTGGAAGGTTTTATAACAGTTTTGGAAACCCCCCAGATTTTACGTATTTTCCCAAGTCAATCAGTGCTTTTCTACAAACCTGTGAGAATGTGGAATACAGTTCAAAACAAGTCCAGCACATGATTTCAACCACGTGTGGATACCATTGTGTGTTCTTTATCTAATGACAAGAGGTCTGTGTTATAAAGATGCTATGTCTTTTTATTTTGATGATTTACGAAAAAATGATGTGCTAGTCTCAAAGTTTGTATCTAAGATGTACCAGAGTAAGCGTGATAAGCAAATGTTTAATTGCATACAACATGCTCAATCTTGTGAATCGTTTAATTTGTGGTTGTTGAAGAAATGGAAAAGTAAATCATGTGTATGTCAGCTTTATTATTCAAAAATAAAACCAATCGTAAAACCACATCAATGTTTACATAGTATTTTTCATACAACAATTATTCAAGGTAAAATATACACTTTGACAATGAATCACAAATGATAAAAAAAAATAAAAATAAAAACACATTAAAATGGAAGCCATTTTGTGGGGTCCGTGGTAGGGGGTACAAAGAAAGCTTTGGTTGGTTGATAACCAGTTGCTGGGGGAGTGGCTAAATCTTCCATTGTGTTGCCAGACGTTTGTTTATACAAATTGATTTTACGCCTTACAAGCTCATTTGGAATAGGTGTAAAAGGCATGTTGAGACATGCCATGGCCTCTAAAAACACCCCCCACCCCAATGGCCTTCTAGTCTCAGCAATTTTATTGGTTGCTGTCACACTTTTAACCAGATCCAACAGGTGCGAACCCTTGAATATCTCTCCTTTGAAAATGAATTCACTATTTGAAGTCCATGAAGTCAAATGTTTAGACATGTGCATTCTATTAAGAATACATTCAACATTCTTCCTACGCCTCGCAGGCACATTATCCAAAATTTCATCAACAAGGTTAACATTTCGGTTTCTCAGACCCGGGTAGACTTAAAGTCAGTGTATTTGTGTCAAGCTCCACCTGTCTCACAACAGTCAAAAATCTTAGTAAAATGGCAGAGTATCTTTTAGCTTTCTCATGTAAATCCATATCAGGCTTGAACAGTATATTGCGAATTGATGAGTCCAAATCATTTTCAACAGATTGTCTTACATTGGTGCTAGTTGTTTTGGATTCTCACAGTTTTTCTAACTAATGTTGTGGCACCTGAAACATTTTCTGAGCATGATCCATGTTGTTTAACCGTGCTTCGATGCAATTAGACTGGTTAGGAACGGTACTGCAACGCTTAGTAACGGTAGTAGAATACCTCCAGATTGGTTGATGGTTTTTCTTTTCTTTGCGACTGAAGTGTTCTTTCTTGACATGTATATCATGTTGGCTTTTTGTCTCTTTACTTTTCGGAGTTGAGATTCTTTTAAGGGTATATTTCCGCGCCTTAGATTAAGAGCAATTTCACAGAGTGATAGAATGAGGTCGGTGGAAGCTGATTCTAAAATAACTTTTCGTTGACTTGCTGGTGCAATAAATAGCATCTTCAAAAGTGGTAAATTTCTACGAATGCGTTTAGACATGATCAAACTTTCTTAGGAACGTACACAACAGGCCAATCCCCTGAAAACAACCCCGTTCTCAGACAGTAGTCTTCTGGTGTAGCTTTAAAGTCAATAAGTAAATTACCAAAAGGTGGATGTGTTGCGTATTTAAAACTCTCCATGAAGAACCGAGAAAGACTGGGGTATATCTGTCTGCCTAAAATGCTAATCTGCTGATTGTCACGGGGGTTTTTAAACAAGATGAGTTAGTGTGTGTTCAAGTTAATAGTTCTACTAGATTTGCCTTTAACAAACATGTTTTGGAAAATTGCACTCAGGTTATGGTGGTGTGAATATTGTGGGAAAACTCTCTCCATCTCCAAACTCTGATGCACTTTTCATTAAATCGTCAATAATTAAAAGGTTGTTTTTCTGAATCGGTAGCAGATTGTCATCACACAGCGATGTTGGTAGACCTTCTATAAAAGTAATCTCCCTCACCTTCAACATTTCGTCATACAGCGGTTGCCAACATCAATAAACCCAGACGATATTCTGAATTTCTTTGGAGAAAACAACATCAGCATTATCCAACAGCATCTTCACAAAATATATTTTACTCGAGTTACTGGGGCCACTAATGACACAGCTGAATGGGTGTTGAAGTCGCGGGTCAAAACTGCTATCCATCCTAGAATGTGATTTAGTACCTGTAAGGCCTTGTGCTGTAATCAGGGAGCAGTACACGCTTGTTGTACACAACTCTGAAACGCTTAGACACTACTCGGTTTTTCAATTTGAATGTTCTTTTATCTCTCGCAATTGTCTGCATTAGCAAGGACGTGATCATCATCACCACCCTCGCCTCGCACAAAGTTATCAACCAGTCATGTTAGCGTCTCCAAATTAACAATGGTTGTGTTGTAGCTGTTGAGTGTAATGCCTTTTGCTTTGAGACAGGTCAAACCTTTAACGGTTTTGTAACTGTATGTCTTTGGCCCACCACTAACAAATTGAGCGATGCTGTCACCATCTGGTAACTCATCGGTCAAGTCACCCAAGAATGGCCCCAGTGGGGGCACCCAATCCCCATGGCGTGTGACAAAGATCACTGAATCAGTGTCTGTGTAAAGTACACATCTATCCAACTTCTCCAAGAGTGAATACAACTTGAGTCTAGCATAAGCGGTTGTAAAACCGACAATAAAAATGTTGCCGTTACGTGGTTGGATTGGTGTCTGTTTTGTGTAACGCCACTGTACCATCGCAACTGTGTCTGAGATGAAAGAGAAATAACCAACTTCTATTTCACTGGAAAATAGGTAGTGGCTAAACTCCTCCGAATCTGTAATTAGCATTGTGTTCATACGGTTAGACTGCTCACCCATCTTACCCCAAAGACTATTCATTGCCAATTTAGCCAAAGATCGCCTAGCACTGTTTACAACAATGTTTTCCCTGTCAAGCTGCACACCCTCCTTTTCATGATATTCACGGATATACTGGTCTTTAGCATCATCGTCAACCACAGATGGCGGGAAGCCCCTAGCTTCCTGCTTGTGCTTCAGGAATGAACCCTCTCTCAAGATGACCACATCATTCACGCAGTAAGCCTTTATTTCAACCTGCATGACAAAGGGGTCTGCGGAAACAGTTGCGTACCATTGCAAAAACTCATCTTTTCCTTTAGCCATCATGGTATTCACACCGTAGTAATGCGGTTCCGGATGGGGGCCAACTTAGTTCTCATTCTCCTTGATGTTAAACTTGTATGGAAAGTAGCCTTTTATCGAATCCTTAAAACCCATAGCACGTGGCAAGGCCACCAGCTTCATCGGTAGGAAGCAATGACTATCAATGTATCTCTGATTGAATGTGCTGTCTGTAAAAATCATGAGCTTGCTACCATTAGCAAGTAAGTATAAGTATAAGTGTAAGTATAAGTATTGTGCCAATACCATTGTTAGCAAGGTACTGCATCAAGATGTAACCATCGAAACCTTTTGAGTTGTGTGCTGTAAATGTGTAGTCATTATATTTCGGTTGCCTAAACTTTTGGAAAAAAGCAGCGACACAACCATCTCCAGCTGAACACCACATCTCGTTATCAAAGCATATTGCTCACACAAAATTTGCTGTGTGTACACCGTTCACCGGATTGGCAATTGTCTCAAAATCATAAAATATGTAGCGCTCACTGGGGTCCACGGGATTAGAGGGTTTTATGAAACACTGATGATTCATTTCAACTGCCAGATCCACGTTACAATTGGGACACATGTTAGCCGTGCACTTGAGCCCTTTATAGTTGGTAATACTAACGTTGTAATGACGGCCGCAATCGACACAGTATTTCTTCTGGTCACACTTGCTAACCCAACGACCCACACCTTTGTGGTGCTTCAAGCGTTTATGCTGTCTGTAACTAAAGTCAGAATAACATATCCTCTTACAGTCCGGGCACTGCTTTGTGTTACGGGGTTGGGTATGACAATCTTCATGAAGACAGACACTACAGCCTTGTTTACAGCCATGATCACCGCGGCTGTTAAAACCTGTATAACACCACTCACAAACATATGACACACCCAGAAAACCCTTAAGATTCATGATGCCATAGAAATGGTTATCGTGTAAGTACATAAAGACGGTTCTAGGGTGGGTGTCCTCACTGTTTTGAAACTTGGTAAACTTGTTAAAGTGACTGCAGACGATCACCAGGCCCGTGTACAAAGTCTGAAGCTCTAACAATCAAAGTATCCAAGCCTGCCATAATGATTGCATAGAATGTGCCAAAATCCCCAACTTCACCAGTATTTTGTAAATTTATCAACTGTCATAATTCAACGTTGTCAAACGCATTACGTTGTATAATTCTAACATCGCCATCATTGCAATGAGTTTGCATCAGAGAGCTCGGAGGAAAGTCAACTAGAGCATGTGAAAATCTTTTGCCATTTCTCTAGCTTAACGTGTAAATAACGATCCACTTACAGGTTAAAATATTATTCTAACTCAAACATACATTTACATACATCACAGTTTTGATGAGTTGACGGTAAAATATGTATTACCTTCAGCTTTCAAGCATGAAAGAAAACAATGAAACAAAAATCCCCTGACGCTGTGCAGCCACAAGGTGGGGTGTCCGTAAATGAAGCCATTATGGTGATGTACTCTGTTTCATCAACGGGGGTCCTCAATCTGTTGGTTGGTAAATAAAGTACAAAGGTTCAGCTGTATGCATATTGTCGTAATGTTAATAACATTTTAGTACAAGACTGAAAATGTCTGTAAATAATTAGACTTACACAAAAAGTATCTGTTCAGGTTGTGTAAGATCACAACCGCACAGTCCAACTGATGCTGGTCACTTGGTCTGAAATAAATACATAGAGGTCTAACAAGCGCATACAGGTATTTAAAGCTGATTAACAATAATGTTAAAAGTCTACTTACCAAGATTTGAAGGCCCAAATATGTGTTTACCAAAAATGTGTTTAATTCCGCTCAGCCTAAACTAGAGATATAAAACAGATAATATGAAAGACAGATAAAAGCGCATGGATTGCTCAATCGTAAAATTGATTTACACATTCTTAAAAGTTCAAATGTGTCGTTTGTAATTGCAACGCAATTCAAATCATTTATTTCAAATAAAATAACTTGCACTTACATTGTAAACGGCATACTCTGCACTGGAAACAACAGCTGTCTTCTGTGGAACCCGCAGATTTAATATTGTCTTTACATCGCCGCCGGGGCGCCTCCAGCAGGTCACGCCTCTTAACATTGTCATTGGTTACACGTCATCGTTCTTCACGTTAGAACTACACCGGCTGCAGTGATTAAAATTATGGATAAAGCTTAACTAGTTAGTTCAGATTGTTGTTGACGTTTGACAACCAAATATATAGACTCGTCCTGTCTGGTAGAAACGCCGTTCTCGTTAGTTATCGCGGCTCAGCTGTGACATCACATCATTTAATTTTATCTATTAACGACAAATTCATCCGCTTACATATAAACGCTGGCTATTGTCACCATATCGCCATTAATCTCTTCAACATTTAACAAACACAAGTCCATAATACAGCAATCAAAAATCGGATTTCACGAGTTGCTTCAAGTCATTACGAGAATGCAGCACATCTTACACGGAAGTCCCAGCATCCGCCCACACTAACAGAGACAGGTATTCTCAAACTCGCAAATACTACAGTTTGTAACCATCGTTGCCTGTTAAACATTTCTACCAAAGTGAAGAAAACAATCTCACGTTGATCCCCGTTGTACAATTTCATAAGACGCGTTTACAAAAGTTTTGTTTACCTGAAATAATCTTGACCTGTCAACGATTCACCGTTGTTCATGCAAATTTATACGCTACCTTCCGGGTAATTTTGTAACGTTTTGCCATATAATGCAACTTAATAGTTAATGCTGACTTAAAACAAACATTTTTATTACAAAAATTACCATTGCTCATACATACACATGTACCAAAATCATTGTTTTTATTTTTAACAATATTTTAAACCCAACCACGATACAATCAACCTAGTCATAATGTGTGGTCGGCCCAGGCATTGTATGTTCCTACAAAATAATAGCATTGCTCATGCAATATTTACTTACTGTAGTGCTTTGTTGGATTACAAACCTTGTGTGAAACATGGGATGTTTTTCAACCTGCATATACTACAGTTTGTAATAGTGGTTATTTAGGGACCATTACTATGGGCAGATCTGATCTTAAGGCCCTTGTCTTGTTAAAATGAAAATGGGCTGAAACTCTCCAAAATCGTAATTCCTGACCCCTTCTTTATATCTTACACAAAAAAGCATGTTTCCCACATGTAATTCTGTGCTTGTGGAAAAACACCATGCTACATGCACATTGTAAAACATGGAAGGTTAACACCCACTGGTTGTAGGACATCTGTTGTACCACTTGTCAGAACATAAAATGCGGCGGGGATTATAGAATTGCTGAACCCTGGCGCCCTTTTGTTAAACACCAAACATCTTGCCGCTGATATAGCACTTATTTATTGCCTGGGAATTTAACATTCCAGAACCCTGAGACCCCCATTGTTAAACATCAAACATATCGCACCTGTTATAACACTCGTCCGGGGTGCTTATCAGTCGTTGTAAAACATCAAACATGGACACAACAATGCAATCATAAATGACAAAGTCACCGGACATACATACGTCATTCCAGAAGTTACACCCTAACACACGTCATACAGGAAGTCCATATGTCACTCCGGAAGTCCCAACCAGCAAACCGGATGTCCCACCCACCTGTCAAATCAATCTGGAAGCCCCGCCCATCAGGGTCATAAATCACCAAAGTGACACAATATACCCTACATTTACTACTCATACTATATAAAATAATAAAATTAAAGTTGTTTCACATGGACTTGATGAATAAGGTATGAACAGTACAGTGAAAGGTAACGTAGCTTAGCAGCAGGATTCATAATAAATAGTAGCAGCAATGTGAGTGCAGATAGTTTGAGTGCAGGTGGACAGCCACTGAGCCGTTATAGGGTTATAGATTAGGCATAATCACACACACCTGGATGAATGACTGGTCAGTCAGGTAGCTTATTATCAAACTAAGTGACATGTTCACTTTTGTGAAGACAATGCAAACATAATAGCTAGGCATAATCACACACACCTGGATAAATGACCGGTGAATCAGGTAGCTTATCAAACTAAGTGACTTGCTCACTTTTGTGAAGAAAAGCTAGCTACCCACCGAACAAGCTAGAAACCAGAAAATGTTAGCTAGCTGGTAAGTAAATGTTGTGATATAGCTCACTAGCTAACATTAACAGTAATGTCAGTAGCTATAGCTAGATAACTAGCAATACAAACAACTTTGACAACTTTTTGAAAAGGAATTATCTGTAGCTAATTAGCTAACGTTCAACTTACCCGTATACATGTAGGAATGTTTCACAGCAGACTGAATATCCTCTGATGACATATATAGAAAATTAATTTATTGTCATTTTTATTTATTCATTACCTTATTAGAAGGGTTTTGTATGCTTGATCAATTACAGATATACTGAAAGACTTGTGTGTCTCTGTCTCCAATTTATAAAGCCAGTATCTGTATTCAGGGTCAGTGATGAATGGAATGTCGGCTGAGCAGGGCCTTGGCTCCTTTTAGCAGTAAGAGAAACAGGCCTCTGCCTGTGCCATAAAACCGCCATAAGAAACTGTTCTCTAGGAGGAAGCTCTTGAACAGCAGGGGGTTATTATTACTTACATCTTACAGGTGAACAGAGCTCTATTGCTTATTTGGAATGAGCATAGTTAACTTAAGTCCCCATATAGTAACTGTCCAGATTGATATATCTCAGTCTTTGACCGGGTTGTCTGGGCAACCGACATTCTATGATTTTCTGTGTCTTCTGGAGCTATTTGTGTAACCTTGCATTTTAGACTACCTCATAGTAGCTACTATTCCTTGTATGTACATTCTGCAAATGCTAATTCCGTCATCTGTACTGTTGGAAGAGAATATAAGCTTGAAACTTGAAATGCACAATCAGAACAATCTGTCATGACGTTACTCTGCTAGTCTCTGTACTCATTCTCTGTTAGTGTTGTGACGGTTGTTCCCGTGGATCCACGTAATTAAACTTGAAATAATCAACTGTTATACCAGACTCTGAGAAGTTTTTATTTTAAGAAATCGCAGACATTTTCCATCTTCCACAATTTGGCACCCCAGATGGGACTTCAATATCTTCACGACGACGGTGTTTCCTTGTCAACGCTCTCCAGCTGACTGAACTGCGCATATCATACATAGGTAAGCGAAACCTACTTGACAAAATTCACAATAGTTCATATCAGTCTGTTTGAGAGTTGAATTGTTTACACCGGAGCCGGGAGTGACGAAGTCCGATTTGTTACATATAAAGTAACAGTTGATTATTGATGGTACATGTTGCATTGATGTCTCATTGTCATAATTTTATGTACTAAAAGAAAATATAAAAAATCCTTCGATAATAAAGTTAAAAAGAACAAAAAAAGAGATGTAACTGAATATTTGATAACAAAGTATGATCATTAAGAGAACTCCTAAACAGTATAGTATAGCCAATACGAGGTTCCCAAAATCTGTTGTATGTGAGGGAATAACTAATTCGACGCTTCCGAGAACTTCAAGTGAGAACCTAAAGTGAGGGAGCTAGCTGACCGGTTATCAACTGCAGCAGAGATGGTTAGAGTCCCCTTGCAGGCGATAAGATAGGTGTGTGACACAACCTAATTGGGTCACATTACTCCCCTTGGTGGGTTGCAATAGCGGTGGTTGACGAACCCCTATGTGCCAAGCCAAGGCTGGTCCTAAATTAGGGTAAATTAATAATTCAAATTAGATTATCCAAGAAACCCTATGTTGAGGATACTCAAGAACATTAGGTTAGGGGGCTAAAATCTCTACACTGTTAACAGAAGTATGAATGGTTGACCTTGAATGAGTGTTTGTGTGTGAGCGAGTGAGCCAAAGTTTTGAATGTGCATGGTTGGGGACTGAATGTGTGTGAGAATGAGAGTGTGTGCTCAATAAAACGTGTGATTGGGTTGCGTTCCTTAGTGTCGCACCACTACACTGAAGGGTATGTCTTCCCAATTCCTCCCTTTAATTCCACTTTAATCTCACCAGTTTACACATGACCCTTTTGTACGACCATGAATCTTTACAGAACCTGTACGCAGAAACAGCGAAAGGCTGGCTTGGAAGGAGCTCCATCATCACCACATCCCACTTATACATCGGCAAACAAGGTATTGGAGCAACAGTCTCTCTCAACTCTGAGCAACAGGCAAGGTATTTCCCTGATCCACTAAGACATCCACACATTACCCTGGCAGTCATCAAAGGGGCCTACAAGGCAGCAGACGTGGGGAAAATGCTGAAAACACTTGACAACTTGACAACATGGTCACCAGTGCCAAATACACAATGGGAAACTACAGTTCACAAAGGAATGTCAGTATACCGATGTGTTGTTAGCACAGTTGATTCTGCAATTCATGAGAAGCACCTGGTCTCTACACAGTGTGTGGTTTCAGAAACGTGGCCTGAAGTGGAGAAAATCATCGAAGATGCGCTGAAGGGGGATGTCTGGTCGACAGGACCAAACGACGTGGGACTCATCCGCTCTGCTCCAAGTGTCCACATCATTCTGAAACCCGACATGGACGGCCCTCGAGTGCGACAGTACCGAATATCACCTGAATGTGAGGCAGGAATTGAACCTACCTTTGAAGACTCGCGGCGACAAGATGTGCTCATCCCGATCATCAGCCCATACAACACTCCCCTCTTGCCAGTGAAGAAAGTGGGCACAGGGAAGTATCGAATGGTTCAGGATCTACGATCTCTAAATGATGTGGTTCAGGCTGAGTTCCCAGTGGTACCTAACCCTGCCACCATTCTGTCGTCCATTCCAACAGACACAAAGTGGTACACCGTCATTGACCTGTGTTCAGCATTCTTCTCTATTCCTCTGCACCCAGATTCACAGCCATACTTTGCCTTCACCTACCGGGGCCAACAGTACACCTACACCAGACTGCCCCAAGGCTACTGTGAGTCTCCATCCATTTTCAACAGGTTGCTGGCTGCAGACCTGGCCGATGTCTGTTTGAAAGGGGGAAGCACCCTGATACAGTATGTTGACAAACTCCTACCTGCCTCACCTTCCGAGGAAACCTGTATCCAAGACACCATAACCCTTCTGCAAGCGTTGGAGAGAAAGGGTCACAAGGTCTCAAGGACAAAAGCACAGCTGGTCCGCCAGCGGGTAATGTCCCTGGGTCACGTATTGGAAGGGGGTGAGAAACGTCTCTCTACAAACCGTGTTTCTGCTGTCTCTGCCTGCCCACAGCCCAGGACACAGAAGGAGTTGGCAACGTTCCTGGGAATGACGGGGTACTACAGGATGTGGATCCCAGAGTATGCCAGGTTGTCTCACACACTACGCGAACTGGCCGTCGATGACAGCAAACGCCTCGTCTGGCACGATGACGCTCTGAGCACCTTCACTGAACTGAAACTGGCTCTACAGCAAGCTCCAGCCTTGGGGTTGCCAGACTACACCAAACCCTTCGACCTCTACGCAGCAGAAAAAAAGGGGTTTGCAAATGCAGTCCTGATCCAGAAACACAATGGGGCCAACCGTCCAATCGCATGGTACAGCCACAGACTCGACCCAGTGGAAAGGGGAATGCCCACCTGTGACCAGGGCCTGGCAGCAACAGCATTCGCACTGAAGACTTCAGCAGGTCTGACCCAGGGGGGTCAGATCACCCTGCATGTTACCCACAACGTTGCGGCCTTACTCGAACCAAGAACACAGCACATGACAGCCCAGAGGCTATCCGGGTATGAGATTCTTTTGACAGCTCCGAATGTCACCATCAAACGATACAACACGATCAAACCCAGCAGCCTGCATGGCCACAGAAGAAGATGGAGAAGAACACCACTCTTGCCTTGACTATATCGCCACAGAAACTAAACCCTGCCCTAACCTCCAGGATACTCCTCTCCCAGACGCCGAACTGGAGTTCTTTGTGGATGGTTCCTCAACAAGGATGGCCGATGGGTCTGGACTACAGTCAGGATATGCCGTCATTTCGATCGACAAGGGGGTCATTGAACAAGGTAGATTGCCTGCCGATTTCTCTGCTCAGAAAGCTGAACTTGTTGCACTAACTAGAGCTTGTGTTCTTGCTTCCCAGAAATCAGTGAACATCTATAGTGATTCCAGTTATGCCACCGGAGTAGCCAGTGATTTTGGCATTCTCTGGATGCGCCAGGGTTTTTTTAACCTCCACTGGTACACGTATCACTAACTCTTCACAGGTCAGCGATTTGCTCAGTGCTATTATGCAGCCCTCGCAGCTAGCCATAATCAAATGCCCCGCGCATACAGGTGATAACGACAGGGAGTAGGGAGTAGGTAACTCCATGGCCGACAAAGCGGCAAAAGAGGCTGCGCAAATGCCTTTAAGTGCTACAGTAACTCGTTCTGCTACTAAACATGTCAATTTGTGTCCAGGTTACACTGCCGAACCATATCCGTGAACTACAGACCTCTGTTGCCGAGGCTGAGAAACAAACCTGGGTGACAGCCGGCTGTGCAGCCGGCCCCGACGACATCTTTAGAGACCCGTCCGGTAGGCCTGCTGCACCTGCCTCACTTCTGCCTCACTTCTGCCCCCCCCACACACACACAAAGGGAGAATGACCAAGGGACACATTTCAAAAATGAACTGACAAAAGAACTGTGCCACGCACTAGGCATTCAACAGAAATTCTCATGTCCATGGCATCCACAAAGTGCAGGGATGGTCGAGAGAACGAACCAATCCCTGAAAAACAAACTGTCTAAATGTTGTGCACACACAGGGATGAACTGGGTAGAATGCCTACCTCTGGCACTAATGGCACTACGCTCCTCTCCTAGTCAAAGGGCTGGGTGCACTCCACATGAAATATTGACTGGCAGACCGATGAGGACTCCTTTGGAGCCTCCTCCGAACATTGACTTACAAATCATGACTGACTCACTTCTGGATTATGCCACAGAGCTAACTAGAATTGTCGAGCGTATGCATTCACAGGTTAAGGAGGGACAAGGACCGCCTCCCCCGACGCTGCCGTGCCACAGATACCAACCCAGCGACTGGGTTTACATCAAGATCTACAGGAGGAAATGGAAGGATCCACGATGGAGCGGCCAACACCAGGTACTCCTGACAACTCACACAGCACTACGAGTCTCGGGGAAAGACACCTGGATCCATGCCTCTGCTGCCTCGGTATGATAGCTGCAATCCTGGTCAGCGTACTGGTGGGACTTCTGTGGAGTCTAGAATCCAACAGGACTGCCAAAGGGGGGCCTGGAGAATTGACTCTGACAGCCAAACCGAACAATCAAAGAGACCAGATGCCACCGCACGTAACTGCACTTAGACTGCACTTAGACTGCACCTCAACACTTCCACCACTCACCCACACACTCCAGCAACACATTTTGGGGAACACAAAGTCCACAAGGGTGAGGGATAGACATAGCAGGGACCTTAGCGGGAGGATACGACAATGTGCAGGGACAGAGGTACACCTGAATTGCAATAACATCCCAGGCATGAAGGCAGAGTATCTGACCCTGGGTATCCAGGGGTTTCCAACAGGGGAAACTGTTGGGCAGGAGGACTGAAACTAGTTACTAACAAGGAATGGCTCCCACAAGGGTTTTCCGCTAAAGTAGGCCTTTGTCAATACACCTTACACTCATATATATTTTCCAGTCCAATCATTAGGGAAAGCGGAGGCTCTCTCTCCTACACATTACAACTCGACGAAAGGTTAGAACTCCCTCATAGGTTTTACGCTGTATGCATGTTCTTCATTATTAATACTTCAGGAAAAGAACAAATCAAGAACAGGTTGCTCTCATTGGTCGAGGTATCCAAGTGCGATGGTCCACCATCTGTAGGGACCGGGTGGTCCATAGGAGAAAAGGGAGGACCAACTCTCATTCCGCCCCTGCCCCAATTCACGATCCAATTAAGACTAGAGGTAAGAAGCAGACGAACTATCTCTCCTCCGTTAGTGAACCATACTGTTTGCAGGGGAGACAGAATTAGCCCATATAGAATGTTTGTTTACCCCAGGGGCCCCTGCAACTGTAGTAAGTCTCTTATCCGCTTCACCAAAATCTTCTGCCCAAATGTGTAAAACAGCTTCGTGGGACCAGGAAAAGAAGGAAGCAGTTATAGGCAACGATTGCCCAGAGAGAGTAATGATAACCCACGTGCCCGTAAGATATTAAGTTAGAATTGTATTCTCTGTAATTAACCCCTCCACCTTAACCATTGGAACTGTGTTCTACTGTACTTTCTCCACCCCCGAAGGAGCTCCAAACCCAGAGAATCGGGTGATACGCCCAGGCCATCAGGTGGTAGTGGTAAACTGTAACAGACCCAAGGTAACCGACACACACCATGATTCACCCAAAGCGGTTGGTCACAACTCTCCGCCAGCCTCTCTTTCTGTTCAGGACCATGCCGTTAAATGCAGGACCAGTAACCTATACAGCCAACTCACTCTTGCTCATGCAAGAGCCATAAAGAAAGGAAAATGCGTAATATGTGGGCTAATACCAGACAGTTCCACAGGGGGTGTGCC
>JACXGI010007852.1:0-35648 GCA_016801175.1 Esox masquinongy
GGGGGGGGGGGGGGGGGGGGGGGGGCAGAAGCAGATTAGCGGTAGCACCCACCTGCAATCTGGGCCAGCGTGGCGAGGTGCTCTCCCGGGGCTAGCTCCACAAATGCCACCTCATTCCTGAACTGTCCGATGCTCTGGAAGGGCAGGATGAGCTCCCGCCCCCGCAGCGCGTCCTGCAGAGCTGCCTTCATCTGGTCCACTGCACACACCGCCCTGCAGCCAGCGCAGCGCACCAAATCAATCCCCTGGCTGGCATTAATCCCACTCTGCCTGCACCCTTCTCCCATCCCCCATCCCACCTCCACGGACACACGGGCAATTCAGGCTAATGCATCGCTCATCCCTGCAGTGTTTAGTGATGCTAATAAGACATTGCCTGGCACGTGGGCCTAGGACAGAATCAGACCTGTAGCAATTTCTTTATCATAGGAGATACTAAGAGTGTACATTTTAATGGCCATCCAAGGGTTCAAAACAGGGGAAAGTAGTTGCCGGAGTTGTGATTTACCGTAGGTTTCAGAAAATAACACAATGTACTGACTATTTTAACATGTGCACAAATGGTAACTGAACATATGTTATGTGTAGAAATGAGAAGGCCATAGAAACAGATATGGGAATGTTGCTCCTGCTACACCTATGAACAGTATAAACAGGGTGTGTGTCTGGTTGAGAAGAGGTGTGAGGCAAACACTGACAAGTTGACTTCCTCTTCACTGGCCAAGTGGGTCACTAGCAGCGTGATGTGGAGACTGCCCACAGGCACCAGAGCCCGTGTCAGTCTGGCGTCTCTCTGCATCACCAGGGTCTGTGCCGCCTCCACGTCCTCACTTATCTGCACAAGTAGAGCACATCAGTCTCTCTGACCGTTCCCTAGTTCCAGACATTGGTTCGCGATCACATCAGTGGGAAACTAGCAGTAATACATTCTAAACATCAGTGAGCTCATATAGGAACGCTTTACAGAAGAAAAAAAAACCCAGGAAGCAGAAAACGTTTATTTCTCAACCAAATTGTACCTTGCGATTTGTGATGGGTATTGAAACAAAGTAGTTTGGCCTTTTTGTTTCCTTCTTCTTTTTCTTTTTATCTGCGTCCTCCTCGCTTTCCACTCGACAACTCGCCCCTCTCTTTCTCTTCTTCTTCAAACTGGCTTCTGGCTTGGTGACTGGCGAACATGCAACAATGATATTAGTGTTATACAAGAGAAACTTATGCTGTAGTTGGGTTTTACAGCCCTCCTATAAAACAAGCCACCAGTCAAGTCAACAATGCATTATTCATGGCCCCTAGGCAGCTGGGGGAAATCTGAATTGAAGGGCAGCTGCAAGTACAACGAAGGACCTTACATCAATTGGCAACTAGAGATAACCAGTCATTATAGAGTTACTGAGTTGGTGCCTCTAGTCAAATTTCTGCTCTCCTACTCACCCAGCCGGTTAAAATGGAAAAATACTATTAGCTGGACATAATATGGGAAATACTGAACGCATCGTCTCAATGAAGGTATGTTACGTCTATGTTAAATCAATCTGGATATGTTGATTTCAGTATTTGTATAAATCATATGTCAAACTGTTTACTTACAGCCAAGGTCCTTCCATATTGCTGTATTTGCAAATGGAAGTTCTGACATAAGATTGTCAGAGCATTCGGATGACTTGGACTTCAGCTTCCTTCCACATGCCTTTTTGGGTCTCTTCTTGATCCTCTTCACTATTTCACTTTCTGAGGAACAAGGGGATGATGCCAGCATGTGAATGGCTAAGCCAGATCTTCCAAATACCTTAGAAAGGTTTTACAAGACTTTTGATATTAGATGAATTAAATAAACGTTTGAAGATACTGAACACAGTAGTGGAACTTGGTTGGCCCGAATGGAATGTCCGGTAGACTCCACCCCATTCACTATTCTGCTTTGACCACAAAAGCATTTGTTGTGATGCAGTGTGAGAGATAATACTAGAACTTCTGATATTACAGAAGACCATGACATTGCTTAACCCCAAGACAGAAGTTACCAACATGCTACACTTGGATAGACAAACAGGGCCTATGATCTGTTTGTTCTGCATGTTATAACATGAAATCACAGAGGGATGCACTTTTCCTTTAATGTCAGTTAGACTATAGCATGGGAGAAGTATACTTTCTCACAATGGTTTAACATAATATCATTTCTGTTTTCTAATCAGTTATGACCCATATGACAGTGAGAACCAGCAGAAACAGAGGGTACGCTATAAATTTCTCACCAGGGGCGATAAGCTCTTTCACATCGTAATGCAAGTGCCTCTGAGCAGCAGATGGATCTGTCGACGCATCATGTGCAGGTGACAGCAGGTCATGTTCCATGCTGTTTGTCTCGGGCTCCACGTCATCATTCCCAGTGACCGGCTGCATTCCAATAAAGTTTACCTGACCTTGAGGTAACGCAGAACAGTAGGAATATTTTTCGCAAACTACCTTGGTGAAATTCCGTCTGGGGCTTCGTGCAGCTCGCACATTAATGTTATTCTCTGCTAGCACTCTTTGAAGCAGACAAATCAGTCTAAATGTATTACAGTGACGACCGAGCATTGCAACCGAAACGATAACAGCAAACGTTAGCTAACTAGGCAGCTAACTTTACACAATTTGGGATTCTGGGCAGCGTAACTCGTGCACATTCATTGGTCCACAGCATAGGAATTAGTCAGTCCTCGACTTAACTAGATACCTTTACTTTAGTTAGTTAGCTTCTGCCACCTGTTGAAGTAAGTTTCAAGTTACCTCCGTCACAAGTACAGTAACGTCGGCAGCACATCGAAAGGCTACATTTCGTGTAGCTAGTTACAGTATAGCCCATGCAGTACTGTCACTGTTTACGTTAGAGAAAAACATGTCCACAATATCATGTCTTCGAAAGTCCTAAATGGGGCTTTTTGCAGCAAATCTAACGATTAACTTGTCTCATCGCGTATTAGCATGGCTATGAGACTGCAGACAGATCTGGTTAAAAATAGTAGTACTTGTCAGTACCGTAAGGTGTCGCTAGCTGGAGTTACCATGGTCATGTTCCTCTGCTCAATCATCACTGACGCTTGACAAATTTAAGGGGGATTAGCTATCAGCTAAGTACATCATAGCAATCCGTCAATGACAGAATCGGTGACGTAGCACGCAACCATTGGTTGATGCATATTAATCCTGAGCAGTGGAACGTGACCAGCAATTAACTACAGAGAGATGAACATGGAACCAGATAGCCCACCAAATGTATAAATCGAAGCATTATGAACGTCAATTCCACTCTCCATAGGTCCGGACAGTAAGCAGCCTATGGAGTAGGAAGTAAATGGGCTGACATTCGGTCGATTTTCTTGTAAATTAAATTGAAATGTCACGAACAGATTGCACTATGGTTATTACACTTCACTCTTTGCCAAAAAATGCGCCTATTAGAAATGCTGAGCGAATTGAGTTCTTGAATACGCGTAGTTCACAGAATAGGCGTTTCCTAACAGAATCTCGCTAGAACGCGCCAAAACTGGCCAATAGAATCTCAGTAGTCGTGCCCTGCTCACCTCCTTTCCAATCAAAACTCTACCCACTCGGCTTCCCTAGCCTTCCATTTGAAACGACAGCTTGTGGGCATCTTGGGTTAGTGATACAGACTATACATATCTTTGATATAGCTACGGTATCTCAAAAGGATCAAATTGGCTGAATTGCTTATGCGTCTGACATGAACGAAAGTTACAGCTGTCATATGATTTTCTCGTGCTGTTTTGGACATTCTTGGTAACGTGTCACCTTTTTATTTAAGCAATAATACAGATGCTGTGCTGTTGATTATAACCTTTACAGTACAACTCCAATTAACAAAAACGAAATCATAACTTAAATCATAACAAACAGATAACGTATCTATATAATAATTTAGGTAATAAAGTTGTTGTATAATACTGTATGTTAAAACAAACAGATCTGTTTGTGGTAACATACAGTATTGTACAACAACTTCATTCACCATTTTACCAACAGTTAAATCCAGTGCATTATTTTATTATTTTGCAAAGATTTGTTTACATTGCAAAATCAAGTGGAAAATGCAGTGGGGAAAAAAGCTAATTCTAAATAAACATAACACACACGTCTAACTCATCTCACAAAATTCTGAATGTTAATCACTTCCATGCCTGAGTATTTGGCCGCTGCTGGTGTTAAGCCAGCAGCAAGTGGTACTCTGGGTGCGTTTAGTGTGCTTGAACATTTACTATGCTGCAGAACAGTTTATTGAAAGCACACAGATGGGCCCGACTGCGTAAAGATTTAAACAGATATAAAGAAATTAAGTATTATCAACTAGTTGCTATGAATCCTGAATGCTGATTAGCTGATAGCCGTATGATATGTAAGGCAATAAGGCAGAGGGGGTGTGGTATATTGGTGTCGTATATAAGAAATAAGACACAAGGAGCTGTGGTATATGACCAATCTACCACGGCTTAGCGTTGTGACCAGGCACTCAGCAATGCTTTGTGCCTTAGAACAGCTTTTAAGCCATGATATATTGGCAATATATCACAAACCCCCGAGACGCCTTATTGTGTATATAAACTGGTTACCAATGTAGTTAGAGCAGTACAATGTGATGTGATGTCATACCCGTGGTCTCAGATACCACTAATCAGCATTAAGGATTCAAGGTTTTCTAAGAGACCCTATACCACAAGCAAGAGTACACTAATAAATTAATCAATACACACCTTCCTGCAATAAACACAGAAATTGCATACTAGTTCGTCATTCTGCAACATTGAGGTTATTCAGTACTGAAGATGAACAAGAGTTTCATTTATGTAAAACTCCCATACCATCTATGAGAAATACTACCCAATCCCTTCTTGTTTACTATCGTCTCCTCAGTTAAACTGCTATTATTTGTAGGACAAAGAAAATAGGCTCATGTTTGTGCTTCCCTCACGCCTTTGTGTTTTGTAACTTTACACCATGGGATTTTGTTTCAGGTTGTGATGAGATGCCTGCCCTAACTAAAAGTCAACAGGTTTAATAAACGGACCAGTTTGGTGACTTTTTCTTGAACTAAACAGAAGCAGGCCGGTGGAAGCCTGGAGTGTCTGTCTCTCCATCTAACCCTTGGTGGTGCTCATGTCAGTTTGAGTACAAGTTTCTGAGGTGAGTGAGAATCTGAAACAATATTTGCTTGTTCCAAGCTCCTTCCAGGAATTCTTGTCCAAGATCTGTGGATTGGGATACAGAACATGTTTTGGTTTATTAATTTTTCATATTAAATATAACAATGAAAATTGTGGCGGCTTGTTAAATGAGAGCTGTTATCGTAGAACCACAAAAATTCTAGCCTTGCATGTGTTATACATACTACATACTATACATACTACAATGTAATGTGTACTTAATGTCAGTATGTATTAAAGGTGCATTCCAGTCATTCCATTTGTTCAATGGTCACTGACTCCACCTGTTATTCACTAGACCTGAACATTGCATTTTCATCCTACATATTAAAATGTATTAATGATATTGTAATGAGGTTATTGCAGGAAAAGATTAGAAATTCAGTAGTTGCTGTCATCTCAATCCTTAGGGACACAATGGCCGTGGAACCACTGTCTTAAAAAAATGTGGCTTTTGAACCATGCTGGAAGTGTTCAAAGCTCAGTACTAAATTAGCATCAAGAGGATTTATGTGTGACAGTGCCTGCTCCAATTACTTCTTTCTTCCTCTTAATCCACTGTTGCTTTGGACACCAGCCCTCCTTATTGGTAAGCAGACCTAGATCTATTTTCATCCCAGTGGAATTTGCCTTTTCCAGTACGAACCTGACATAGCTCCTGTACTACAGATGACATTTTTAACCAAGGGCAACTTCTTTGCAATTCAAGAGCAAAGCAGCCAGGGTATATTTGAATGCACTTGTTTTAGGTTTCCATTTGATACCTACGGGCCAGATGGTGGATTGTGATAATTCTTGAAACTAATCCCTTGGGGGACATCTGCACAGCCACCATGTTCTTAGATTTGACCAGAAGCAACAACCCTGGATGGTTAAGACAGGACAGTTTGATTCCTTGGTAGTATCAGTTACATGTGCTAATCGACTTCGGTGTCTGTTATCTGTGATTGATCATTTGTGGCTAAAACAGAACCAAACTATTGAGGTACATAATTTCTTCTTTTCTACAGGTTTTAAGGTCCAGGGATTGATCTCACACAAGCCCTGAATACATTAAAAATATTATCCGAATCCAAGATAGGCTTAATTCTCTTTTTGCTCTTGTTTTGCATCTGAATCGCTTTGAATGCATCCATGGATCTGCCTCTTGACTGGGATTATGTTCATCTTCTGATGGTAAGTTGGTTGTTACTTTTACTTAGCTGTGAGAAGAAAGACAGGGCTTGTGTTCAATGTATCATTAATTGCATTAAATCCAATTTTACTTTAGCATTACTCTTATTTGAATTGTTATCCAATCCTGTTAGCATATCTTAACATGGTTCTAAACAAAGAAAGGGACATTGATACATTACACTACAAAGATGAAATAATTAATCACCTAGACTTAAAGCATCTATTGATCCCTAGAGCCCAAAACAGAATATTTGCTCTGTAATGGATATCTGACAGAAAGTGCTAATGGTTATTGCGACTGCAGTTTTTTCCAAGTAAAGCTGTTGATATATACTTGTCTGATTCAGCTGTTGAGTTTGTCTGTGATACTAAATTAGGTTAGTTAAAAAAAGGTTTAGTCTTATTTTGACAAAATGATAATGTGTTGTTTCTGAAACAGAAAAGAAACATATCCGCCTAATATCATGGTAAAATCATTTCTACTACTGTAAACATTGCAATTTCAAGATATTTTCAGTAGTGGGAGCCACTTCACCACGCGGAACACTTCCACACCGCACATAATTGTAGGCCAAAGAAGACGACAACATGTACGGACTGTTAAGGAACCAATCACTTTACATTGTCTAATACATGTACATTGGCTAAACCAATGATATTTTAGAAGCACATGTTTTTGTTTGTACTGGGCGGAGCTAGCGTACGATCGACTGAGTTGGCTTTTTTCTCCAGGCAGATTTTGGTCTGGGAATTTCAATTTGTGATTTTAGGAGGTTGACTCTAGAGCACATTGTCACGAGACCACGTTCCAAACGTTTTTCTTATCTCATCGGAACTGCATTAGGTAAGTCGGTGCTGTGTAATTTGCTCAAATAATTGATAGATTAATTGATAAATGTGAGGTAAACAAATCAGTGCTTGTAAAACCCTTTTCAACGCTACTTGTAGCCAGCCAACGTTGAATAATGTTGCAGTGCAATGGTGTACATTCAGATGGATATTAAAATGCTTATCGCTTGGTAGTTCGTTAAAAGGTAACCTTACGCTACAAGCATACTGGCAGTTAAAGCCAATATTCATGGTCAATGTTGGAGCATCTCCATCTGTCCCTTGCTCCCGTGTCGGGTTATTTGCGCGTATGTAAACTGTCAGGATCGGTTTATGAATTACCCAAGTTTTAGCCAGATGTAACGTTAGCTACCTGGGTGGTACAGATGATTAAAATCGATTACTTTTCTAATCCATTTCATTCACTATTTGTTTCTCCCAAATGCCACCCAAAATGTACAAAAAGACAGCTGGCTTGCTCTGTAAATCAGATTATCTTTGTCCAACATGCATGCCTTATATAAGCATGTACTGTAGTAATCCTTTATCATCTCGTATAAGCATGAGGTGTACGGTAGTTAACGTTAAACACTTTGTTGTACTGTCCCGTTATTACTAGCGTTACCTTCGTTTGGAAGATCCTGTTTTAACTTAGCTAGTTGTCGACTTCCCTGACTAGTCAGACGGCTAACATTATGTGCTTTTTGGTATGTCTAACTATATTTGTTAGCTAGGGTAAATTCGGCAGAGTAAATTATTATAGTACATTACTAAATTAAGAAGGATAGCATGCCAGTGTTAGCAGCAGCACGAGCGGATACTGCACAGTTCATTGAGAATGGATGAATTGAGAATTCTTGCTTGCCAGCCTAAGTTACCTGCAATCGTTACGTTTGCATTATTAGACTTCGTAATGAATAAGCGTGTTATATCCATAACTTAGCGTTCTTTAAATCGCTAATAATTTGATGCCAGCTTTCGAGCTTAGACATGCTTGGAGAAACGGCACGTGCAGCTAGCGCCACTTCACCTACGTGTATTTATGATTCAGCGGAAAACGTTAGCTTACGTTAAAGTTTTCAAAGTTTTCAAACGTGTTGTCAAGTTAATAAACAAGGAGTCCATGACCTTTGTTACATTGTTATACTGCGAGAGCCACCCTCCCGATGCCATGGCGCCATCTTGCTGCAGGATGGATGACAACTAAAGTCATGTGCATATTTATATTACATGTTTATTTAATCTCAATTTTTACTGTTGTTAATGTTCTATGACCTTCTCTATCTCCATCCATTTCTGGTGTCTTTGTAACTGTGTCATTACCCTGTTTCTTCCATCTTGTCTCTGTGTCTTCAGTATTATTTCCATGCCTCTCCCACCCTTGGCCTCTCTGGTCTCTGTTGCATCTGTGTGACACTTCCAACCAAATCCATAGGATGCAATCATGTAACGACAGATGGCTTCCCTTAAGCTCGAGGGGACTCCTCAATTCTAGACTGCTAAATGGCAAGACAAGCTGCATTTGAAGAGAGCCAAGTGTAAATAAAACCTCAAAAAGCATAGTGGTAGCCACGCCCTCTCCTAACTTAAACTGTAATTAAATTTTCCTCTATCACCTCCTGCATCAAAGAAATTGCTTTGGTCTTGAGAGGAATGCATTGTGTTTTAAGCTGTAAAAGTAGAGGCATACAGTTGTCGCAGTTTGAATAAGTTATTTTGTGCTCAGAAAACAATGATATCACTGCAGTATTTAGTTATTTTATTTTGCCATTATTAAACTGGACTTATCAGTTGAGAACTAATTCTGAACTGCAGACCCAGCAAAATTCTATCTATCTGAGTAAAACAGATAAGACAATGTAAATCCAAACAATCCAGACTTCAGGTAATATGTCATGAAGTGTGCTGTCCATCCATGCATGTTGATGTGTCTTCTTCCGGAGCACTGGGTTTGTTTGCCAGAAGAGATTGCCGAACGCTAAATTGTGCCCTATTTTGCCACAGAGCATTGTTTCTAAACGTCCTTTAGAAATGTTCATACCCTCTTGATGTTCATAATAATAGATGCCTTGCTAAGTCATCCTTGATGACTCATCGGTAAGTAGAATGCAAATAACTTGGAAGCTCACTTGTTGGACATGAAAGTGAACACAGTGCCTCATTGTGTATCTAGTTGGTTCAGACATTCTAATGAGACATGGTTAATTATTTGGGGGTTGCTTATCTCATTATTGCAGACAGTGGTTAGCATGGCAGTTCACTGGACACTGAGTCATTGTGTGAAGCTGCAGTGCTTTGTCACAAAGGGCAGTAGCTTTGGTAGTTAACCTATTGTATGTAAGTAGGTAGCCTGGTTGAATTGTTGAACCGGTAGCTATTGAAGTTTATTAAGCTTTATTAGGCAAATGCGAAGCCACTTTTAAAAAGAATGCCATGTTCCTTTGACGCACAGTTGAACAAGATCTACGGCTCGCTCCATTATTAAATATGAGTGCGATTAATCCTGGGGTTTGTAGGTTATTTGGGTTCTGTCTGATATAAAAAAATATATGTATGGGGAAACATATCTCAAGCACAGCTTTCTGTTTCAGTACCATTATGATTTGCTGTGGTAGCCCCTGGCCAAAGCTCTCTTGGAGGTCTGTTGAACACATACAATCAGCTAGCCATCTATGAAAATTTTTGAGTTCATAGAAAGTTAAACTGTAATTATACCGTAAGGGATTTGGTGCTAGAATATTGTTTAAGGTTAACTCTTGGCTCATTTTCCATTAGCTTTATGAAGTTAAAGACACTGAAGGCAACAGATCTGACTACCATATGAGAGCATGAGCGGGAAAAACTGCAACCTACCTACTCATGCACTTCAGGCATTAGATCAAGTTAGCTCTTTCAAGTAACAACAAAATATGGGGTGGCATGGTTTTCTTTCCTCATTTAGCCCCTCCAAGGTTTCTTCTTTCTGGGTATACCTTAGATTGAATGATGTCTGTAATCCTCTTCACTGACCTTTCCCACTGCCCATCGTGTTCGTGGTGGTTGGACTTATGATTGTTCGAGGTTAAATATAGCCTTCACTGTGAACCTGTGTTCTCAGAAAGCCCAGGTGAAAAGGCTTTCAAGTAGTCTCGCTGACTATTAAAATTCTTCAGATTGGCACCACTGCCAGCTGTCAGATCAAAAACTGATATGCCAATTTTAAATTGTTGCAAAAGAGGAAGAAATACCGGAGCTCCCAAATGTCAATGTCGTACTGTCACTACAAGTATGTAGCTCAGATTTTTATTGGATGTAGGTATGGAGGGGAGTTACTCCACCATTCTGTCTTGTGGTGAGCTTCCTGTTGGAACAGACCTCTCTCTACATTGCCCTCTCCTAAATCTGGTGCACACTGTGAGAGAGATTGCTTAACCATTCGGAAGGGTTATGGGAACATCCCGCGTTTAGAGTCCTGTGTTCCCAGCATCCTGTCACTGTTTTTCCAGAGATTGTCATAACGGTTTAGGCTCCTATGGAATCACTCAACAAGTAATGATCACTAACTCAGTGGACCACCAACTCTGTTAATTCGTATCGTTTTATATCAAACGTTTTTCAACACAACGCTTTTGATTCTGTTGCCTTCAGAGTGCCAGGCAATTCTCTCAAGTGAACTGCAACAAGCTGGCTTTATTGATAGAACTAAACAAAAGACAACCGTGACCAGAAATTACTTGCTCGAGTAGTAGGCTAAGCCACCATGCCTTTATAGCGCAGCTTCTGAGATAAGAGATCAGCCCTTTGAATGGCACAATAAATACAGTGTTCTGCTCATTACTGAGGAAAGTGGGAGTCTGCCATCCACCAACAAGTGTCCTGCTATGAAAAAAATCAAATAAATGTTGCCCTTTGAGTGCTTGTGGCTTGGCTCTCTCCCAAACATAGTTAAAAAGAGATTAACTGCAGGAGTCCAATTTTGCAGCATTTTCCATGTCAAAAAAGTACAGAGCTAATTTGGATTAAATTATTCTTGTCTTGGAATTTAGGCAAATTTGTTTTAGAAAAAAGAAAGTTACATTCTTTTCAAATGTAATACACCCCTGGGACATTGTGTTCCAATTGGGTTGGCTTTAATGCTGTGTATGGTGAGGGATTTTCTTTCTCTTGCATGGTAGAAGAAGCTTTTCTAGCACTTCCTTGGACTGAACCAAACAAATGTTCTCATGTCACTGTCAAGTCCCTTTAACGTATTTGTATGGTGAGCACTATGTTTGGAGTGTAGAATTGCAATACAATCACAGTACGTATTTAATCGTGAGAAGCGGTGTTCATATCCGCACCTCAGTATGGTGATATTATCATATCGTAAGGTCCTGGGCAATTCCCAGCGCCAGTGTAAGCTCATCTCTGTCTGCCGTAATGTATTTGTTGTAGGTTTCAAAGATGGGGCACACTTTGGTGAAATGCAGCTTGCACAAATAGTGGAGTCAGAGGCGCAGATGTTTACTCCCAATAGCACTGTCTTTTTCACGTCCCAATGTAGTTTACATGTCAGGATCTGCTGCTGGGACTCCCGTAGGATGGTGGTGGAGCTGTGATAAAACCCCAAGCTGTATAAACAAAATGCCGGCGAGTGCAGCCCCTCATGTATGCTGACTGGGGACAGGACCACTGGAGGATCATGGGAATGGGCTCGGTCGGATTATACTATACATTTTCCATCAGGAAAATGTCCGATCCCACTGATTTCCCCCTCCGAATGTCGATGCCAGTGATAAGCGCGAAAAGCCATTTCCTCCCGAGGGTCGCTTCTGTCTGTCGAAAAAGTGGCTATCCCCGCCATGGAATACTAATTGGAGCTGTGTTCACAGCCCCTTGTTGTTTATTCCTCCACTACAAGCCGTCTGTGCCAAACGGAGGAATCCTCAAGGTCTTTAATCCGCTATTAGGTGATGGCTTTATGTAAACCGAGGAGGCTATACCCCCTTAGCATATCTTTTGGACAGCTCTCCTTCTCAGCCCCCCGGCTAAAGAGAAATAGAAGGAAGTGCTTGACTGCTCTCATTAACCAAGGTATTGAACTGGATTGATTCATCTAAGCAGCTTGATTAAGCCACTGAAGGATTTCAGTGTGTATGTGTAGTGTGGAAATTTGAGCTCAAAAGATGAAGCTTGAATTTCCTTCAAACAGTGAACACAGTTTGGGGTTTCACCCAACCCTTGTTTGGTGCGTTTGGAGTTGATGAAAGAATCAAAGTACATCATACACTAGTTGAGGATGTTCTTTGTGAAATGCATCATTCTGGTTTCCATAGCCTTTAGTGAGACAAAAGGACCTTGTGTTCTGCTGGGGAGGGAGAGATAAAGGGAAGAGGGGTGGGGATTAGCAGAAGAGACTGAGGAAATGGCAGAGTTAACTGGGAAGGATGGAGTGTGTCACCACGTCAGACTTCCTGTTGCCCCCAGCCTGCTCTGCAGTGGCAAAGGTCACTAGGCTGTTTGGTACAGATTGCAGGAGGTGCAAATGGCTCCTTCTCTGGAAAAATAAACATGACCCATAACTATCACCAGAGCTGGCCAGGCAGAACAGGCTGCTTCTCTGCTGATGTCATCTCTGCTCTCACATGAAGTTGTGTTTTATCGAAAAAACAGCCATGACTTGTCAAGGACAGCTAGTAATGAGTTTATTATATCAGATAATGCGAACAAGACTTAACACTTCATTGAAAGATGCATATCATTATTGCTTTAAGTTCACCATCTAGTGGAGAAAGCCATTTGTAAACCAGATATCATAGCCATAGCTACAGGTATTGACTGAGAATGTGCCAATTAATAGAACGTTTATAAACCATTTAAAACCTAGGCCAGAATTTCCCACTTCGTCCTTGATTCACTAACTTTAACCCTATTAAAAGAAAGTTATAATTTGTTTTTCATTTAAGCTCTCAAATTAACAATGCCAACGTAATTCCTGTGGTGTGTTTCCATGGGAACCCCTGTGCTCCTGTGTAGAGATGGCTCCCACGTGGGCAACCATGTGACCTCTTTGGAGGACCTGTCTCCGTGCCCCACTGCACTAACGGGAGATGAATAAGGGAACTTAGAGAGGGACAATGGACAGTTATGACTCTTTGTATTATTGGGTTTTGGAACACTCAACCATTCAGAATGAATGCAGGAGGTAGGAGTGGTGCTCTAGTGAGGAGTCAGGCTCTATTGCTGTTTAAACGGCGCTCTGATTCCTGCTCCACATGAGTGTCTCCATTATGACAATTCTGTCCGGTCAATGGCAGGAAAGGGTTATAGTATAGCCTACATCTTTATTTGCCCGTCACTCAGCCGTCGGTACATGGGCTATCTATGAACTGGAACAGGGCGGCGCTTGTCCTCGGGGCCTCTGCCCCAAAGTGCAGCAGCCTTGTGTTTTGTGTATTCGTTTATTAAATACAAAATCTGTCTTTCTACATATTCACTATGCAGTCGGATGGGTGCCATTTCAATTAATTTGCCATTGCTGACGACAAGTGTCTCACCCAGCGTTTGGTATCTTTATCGTTAGGTCAGTGTTGTAGATGGCCAAAAAATCGTGATGTCACAGAGCTGGCTTACAGTGCAAAACAAATCAGGGTTTAAATTTGTTTTTATGTAATCCTGTAATCCTCGATTTCATGTGAAAGGAGTGAATATTGAGTATTTCGACACCAAAAAAGCGTGGTCTCTGGGTGTGGCAGATGGATGGCTTTGTTATTATCAGGTGATTGTGCTGCCTTGACACATTTTACAGATGACACTTTCAGGTAACTTCACCATAATCCACCCTGATGACCATGTTTGTTGGTGTTAGTGTCACGTAGCCCTAGTGCTAAAGGATGTCCCAGGGGATGTGTTTAAACCTACCGGGAAACAAATACATTTTCTAATTGTTTCAACTTGAGTCTGCTCTCCCATCAAGCTGAATGTAAGGGCTTCTCTGTACGGGTTTGGTCAGCATTCTGTAAAGGGAGGATTAGATTAATCCCAGTCGGTCCCTGCCCAGCTACTTCATCATGTTGATTTTCCTTTGCTTCTGGGGGCTGACATATTCAGGGTCCAGCCCAGAGTTGGATCAGAACCTCTGGCTCTAGTCTATTGTTGGTGGGTGGGAGTCCTGGGCGGAATGTTGTCAGCGCTCTGGAACCCAGATGTGTTTTCTTAAGAGGTCCTCTCCAGTGACTATCAGCCATGACATCATCAGTCCTCAAGTCAGTCCCCACTAATCCACAATAACAGCTCCCCCAGACTCCACAGCTGTCTGGATTAAACAGGTGTGATTCTGCATTGGATTGTTTTATTACTGTACCTTACCTTTACAGCCACCAATGTAGAATTCTAACGTTTTATTGGAATTTTAGCCAAAATCTTTTGGTTGCATCTTTGTCGGTTTACAAAACAACTATGGTATTAGGGCAAATATATTTGAAAACTGGTTGTCTTGCTTCAATGATGGTGAATCCTGACTGACTGTAGGCTGTCAGTCAGGATATCTCCTTTTTCATGATCTCTCCCCCAAAAAGTTTAAGCTTTTTGGCACATTCATTTATTTTGCTGTCCTTCTGGAGTATGTTTTGTTGGCTGTGGGTTCTGTGAGCAGGCTGACGAAATCCCTGGCTTGGGCTCAGGTTAAAGCTGGGGCTAAAACAGGGCGTGGTTAAAGCTGGGGCTAAAACGGGGCGTGGTTAAAGCTGGGGCTAAAACGGGGCGTGGTTAAAGCTGGGGCTAAAACAGGGCGTGGTTGAAGCTGTCACTCTGGACCGTAGGATCTCTGGACTGAGGTCTGTGCAATAGAAGTATCTATGATCAAACAAAACGTGTGCAACGACTGAGACACAGGAAGAAACAGGAACCAAATGCTTCAGGGGTTGAACTGACAAACAAGAAGCCAGGAAGTGTGCTGATAAAATCAACCTAGTGACACCGTGGTGCTGTGTTCAGAACGTGGCCATGTCGGAGTTTGAGTCAGAATCCAACGGCAGCAGGTGAACAGCCCCCTAAAGGAAGGGAACCTTTTTCAGAAGCTGTCCAGTCACCCACACTGTGTTTCTGGATTTATGTAGTTCAGCTTGTCACTTGGGTCAAGTGATCCACTCTGATTCTAGATCCCTGCCCCACAGCCACAGCAAAACTCTGCCCTGCTCCAGCCAGCAGCTTGTCATTATCTCTGGGATGGAGGACGACTGGGGATGAGAGGAAAAATGTTACTTACGCAGTGCTGTATGTATATATAGCAAAAGCCTAACATCAGCGTTATCAAGTCACACTTTGGAGTTTCTTTGCATTATACACGTGGCGTGTTGCTTTGACCACAGCGGCTGTAGCTCATGAATACTGCATGTACCACTGTCTGCTGGACCTGTCTATCTGACGGGACGTGTTGTTACTAAGTGTCCTTAGCCAAAGCCGTTCGACTGGGTGTAGACTGTGTCGTTGACACGGTAACCAGTGTTGTCTCAGCGCAGTGACATGACGGAGATAAAGACCATCCCACCTTTGTAGAAACTGCTTTCCCATGAGAGTCATGAAACCAAAAACATTGCAGAGACTAGGCTATACGGCATATTTGATGCACATTCCCTTAAGGTCCGCTATTTACTGCCTCGTCCTCTTGTTTCCAGAGTTGGTGAAGAAGCATCAGTTGACTGCCACTGTGTGTGGCTGGAGTTAAACTGAATGCAATTTAGGTCATGCGACTGTTGGGAATGAGACATAGTTAGTCAGTCCAGGGGCCTACACTATCTATTTAAAGACACTAAAACATTGTCTTGCGTGTGTACTCAGAATGAAAACCAGAAGGTAACACTTTCAAGCCACCGTTCCCTATTGCAAAGTCCGTCAAGAGTCAAGGTGGTGTGGTTGTTTACAGCCACCCAGAAGGGCTGTTGTAGTGTGTGGTCAGTGTATATGAGGGGCCTTTAAGGCCTGTTGGTCTGCTGTTGGTCGAGTGGTATACCAACAACTGACGGTGATTGATCCCTCTGTCTGTGGGCACACATGCACCTGATCACTGTAGAGGTCACTCAGTCACTGTCCCGGTGATGCGTGTTTACTATTGGAGGAATTCAGGAAGTCACAAAGGAGATTACTATGCTAACAGGATGTTGGCTTTCGAATGGGAATTGAGATTCTGGAACGTACTGTAGCTCAGTAACGGGTTGTATCACATCGGATGAAGCTACTGGCCATGATAGACAATTACTGAGCATGTGGTAATTCTTGGAGAATTTAGTTAGTGTTTATTTTATTGTTAGTATATTAAATTTTTATTGAATTAACCTACAAAGGAAAATTGTTGTTCCGTAACAAGATTTTCTCGTTTCATATCAAAATCATTTAATAGAGCTGTTTCTGTTGATGAGTGGAAGGCAGTCCATTGAAACAGGTTTTTGGGCTGCCAGTGCTGCTTCTCACCCTTAAGGTTTCTGCCAATGTAGCAGGATGAGCTGTAGACTTGGGAACTTCGCGTTGCTCTAGCAACTCTTTCAAATTCCAAATGGAATAGCCGACATGAAGTTTGGTTTCAGCGGTATTCTTCAGAAAATGCCATTTAACCCATTTGAAGTCCCAGTGCAGTAGTTTTTATTGGATTTTGATTGCTGAAGTCAAAACTGGGGTCGAATGTTTTCTTCGTAAGCTTCTGTCGAGTAATTTCAGATGGACCTAAGTCAGATAACTGTTGTTGTTGCTATAATGGTAACACTATGCGATTAAATACTTTAGGGTAATCAGAATCCCTGATCAAACTTGTTGACATCTGGTCACTAAAAGATTGCGCATATCCCTCATTTAAACCCCAGAACATTCTCTCGGCTTGTTTTCGGCACATGCCGAATAACTTGAAAGGTTATGTAATCTAGGCCTTTGTAAAATAATTCACATCTCATAGGCTTGTCTGTGTTCTCTGGCTGGTTGGTTTAATTCTAATGAATTAAACAGTTTTTCTATCATCTGATAGTAGGCCCAGGTGTTCTGAAAGAGGCAGAATATCCTTTTTCAAATCTCCTAAATTACCTGTTTTCAACTTATGGATTAAATGATGTGCCTGTTATGCCCTGTGGCTGTTTGATCGAAGTAAGTTAGCCTTATAATATGCTTTGATACAGTTGCCATGAGAGTCAAGATGAAAGAGAAAATGTAGATTTTGGGCCATGAGACCCGGGCTATCAACCCCTTTGTCTGCTGGCTATACACTCTTTGGGGTGTCTGGGCGTTCCACTAATAGTTTAATCCTGTGGTGGGGATCCCTGCTGTGATGGTACCGTGTCTTTCCATCAGTAACCTTGTTATCCCGCCCGTCAACGGACACACAGCTTTGATCTCTCTTAAGGACTTCCTCGCAGGGCACACAGTGGGGGCCACGGCCTTTCGTTCAGAGGGCCCGCTCCTCAGTAATGCACTGAGCCTCCTTGCGCCATTCTCTGGGGTACCGCGTCTGAAACATGGCTTTCATGCACATGGATACCCATCTGTTTACAGAGACATGCCTGGAACCCTCTCTCCTGTCTCCCAATGTGTGGGGATAGCACTAATACTGGGATACAGATTTAACATGGTGTTTTGGAGCGTTACAATGACAATGTGGGTAGCTGAGAATAGGCCAACCTCCGGACTGCTGTCTGGAATGGTGGGTCCAACCTGACCCTTGAAGGACAAGCTTGTTCGAGCTCTTTAAAATCCAGTATTTAAGGCCAAAGCAGGTATGCATTGTCATGTGTGTGCTTGGCCATGTGCTGTTGTGCAGACCTGTTTTGAGACTGTCGAACGCTTCGGCTAACGTCACGGGAATTACCATCAGTCTCAATTATACATCCTACCCGCTGCACTGGAAAACCTCCCCAAGCAATCTGTTTATTTCATTTTTTTTTTTTAAATGATTCGCGAGGAGGAATGAACGCATGCGTGTGTTATCTGTTGAGAATCTGACCATTGTGATTTTTGAGTGGAGAGACGGGGGAAGTGTGAGCGAGAGGCCATTAACAACCCCTCTCTTGAAACACTGGCGGTGGGGTGGGGTCTGCCTTGACTCTGTCCCTCCTCCGCTCTCCCTGTCAGCCGCGTTTGCCACCCTCTCTTTCTGGTGCCCTCCTCCTCTCTGTGTCTCGCTGTCACCCTGAGTTTGGTGCTGAGTGCGGTAATGACAACGTGTAGAACGGGAGGACGCTGATCAGCTGGAACAGAGCACAGGAAAGTGACAGGAAAAGGACAGGTCCGTGGGGGATATCTCGGTAAGTTGCTGCTTAGAAATCGATTCCGCCCTGAGTTCTGCATCACTGCTGTTCTCAAGCTTTCAGTGGTGTACTTTGGCTACCCCTCTGGCACTGCTGTGGCTGCCTTATAGTCCGTTTATCTGCCGTTCACTTTGACGTTACGTGAGGTCAGCTGATTTGAGTTTAGCGGCATACAAAGAGAGCAATCACTCCTGGAACCCATCATAAGATTAACTTGATTTGGTGATGCACAGAATATTCTACTTTGGAATTTGAAACGCGTACCAATTGACTTCCTCTAGTCAATTCCTGGCTGTCAGTCAATTAATGTATTGTGGTGGGACCAATCATTGAGGGGCGTAGTCTTTGTTGTTGCCATGACATCCTTGCTTTCCCAGGCGCATCACTGTAAGTCATTGAGTGTTATTATGAGATGAGACTTTCCGTTGCATTCCGGTACCCTGTGGGTGACCCTGTCTGTGCGTGCGGACAGGGATCCACAGCAGGAGGTATTCTCACGAAGGGAGGAGAGGGCATTTTAATTCAGTCGCCTGACATACGGAGACAGCGCTCTTTGCTACATCCAAATAGGAAAACCCGTGAATGTAGGTAAAACCAAACTGCATCTGTGCTGCAATGGATGCTAAGGCAACCTTTTTAGTGTAGCATTCGCTGACCTCTGTTTGGGGCGAGTGTGTGTGTTGTTTTTATTGGAGGGGGGAGTGGAGAGTTGAGTCTTGGCATGGGGGGAGTGAAAGCCCGCCTGTTGCGGTTGCTTTTGAAGCCGGTGCATTCCCGTTCCGCTATGCCGTGTGGAGTGCAGACACCAAGCAAAACGGTCCCCAGCCAGCCTGCCTGCCTCACAGCACAGCAGCACACTGGGGAGCCGCATCTAAAGGAAGAGGCTCTAACACCTTTAGGACACCTACAAGCTCTGTTGCACTGTTGCTGCACACCCGTTTTGGAGAAGTTGATCAAGAAATGAACAGACCTAGGCTAACAGTTTTCCTCAGCTCCCGGGGTTTCTGTGGGGTTAGACGTGGTTTTTGTTGTATGCAGTAGATGCCAGTTTAAGAGGTAACAGATGCCAGTTTAAGAGGTAACAGTTTCGCCAAGTTACATTAGATATGCCATAAACATTTCATTTGATCCGTTTAGGAAGCTCATGGGAGGGTAAAGGGCTCACTTCAAGCTAGTTGGATAATATCGGGACATTTCTCATTTTTAGCCCACCCGCATGCAGTTTTGAGCGCTCGGTTGGAGATGTCTTTGTCCTGGTTCTGTTGGCCTATGTTAGAGCTTGCGAGTCCTATTTTGTACCAGTGTGGGAATGTAAGTAAGGGAGAGAGTGGGGAAAGAGGCCCTTGAATGTCCTGGCTGGAGAGTAGTACGAGATACGTTGAGAAAGCCAAGACTGAGGCGTGACTGGGACCTGCTTAATTCCTGTGTGGGAAAGGCCAGATGAATGTTATCAGATAGCCTGTCTCAGTGCTCTTGCCTGTTCTTGGACCACCTGAAATCACACTGAGTAATCAAGAGGGAATATTTTTTGTTGTGTGTTCATTAGAAACATAACTTAATGGTTTTGCCAGACATCTGTGTACTTTGATTTTCTATGCATAATCAGTTAAATGTCAGCTGAATGTAGTGATGTAAAGTTTTTGGTACGACGAGAGATGAGCCAAGTCCTTCAGTCAATACATCCACATTAGCTGGAGGTGAAGAGCGTGCACACACTCACACACAGGCTCAAAATAGTTGAGGCGACGACATCCGGTCTTCTGGATTTTGTCTGTGACGGTATTAGCCTCTTAAAAGAAAATATCTGATGGCATTAGGTGAGCACATGACAGTAGTCGGCACGGAGAGAGGCCATTTTGTATTTGCAGAGAAGGAACCTGATTGTTTTTACATGTTACAGTGTTTCACGACCTCCGTTGACTTGCGGACGTTTGCCGACACGGGATTTATCCTGCAGTCTGCTGGGGTGGCCAGGCCATGATGCAACTGAATGGCTGAGCTAGTAACTCCCCTGTGGCCAGATGCAGGCTATGATATCGTTGCCCAATTTTTGATGGAGTTGCCCAGTTTGTTTTTGCAATAATGTCATTTAATCACTAGCAGATATCTTTGTTGAAGAAGCTTTGAGTGTTCCTCCAGCATATTTGTTCTTTTACATTTTCCTACCAATGTGTCCTTCATCGCTTTTAGTTTTTGATAGCGTAATAGTAGAATGTCCTTTTCGTGGCTACATTTTGAAATATACTCTGAGTCTTATCTGCTGCCTCCTTCCATAACCCTGATGTGTGAACTTGTGTTTCACATGACCCGCTGTAAAAAAAAACACCATAAAATGGTTTCTCTCCCTCATAACCTGGTGACCAGTCATGTGTGTGTGGCCATTTTCCCTTTTTATATAGAAACGTAGCTCTGAGAATTGTTCCATTACAGGTTGTCCTCCTCTCCCATATTGACTGTGACAAGAATAGGCTTAGGATAACTGATGGAGCCTAAACCACGTGGTGGCAGACATTGATTCATCAGTTCTTACACGATTCTACAGAGGTTGAGAAGTTGGTTTCAATATAACCGCATTATCTCTAGAAAGGTTATCCACAGATTTAGTAAGAGTAGGTCATCTGATATATTGAAAAACTCTCCATAGTGAGTGTCTACGTCATCGTTCTTCCCAGGCGGACCTTATCCAGTTCATTTCAGAGATTATGTCCTCCTTACTGGAACATGATGCTTCCAAAATAATTAATCTGTCAGATTTGTATTTTCCAGGAAACTTGTAACACCACTATCCAAACATTCAGCTCTAATATTAAAGCATGATTTTGACCTGTGTCTTCCTCTGTGAAACATAGTGGGGCGTGCTGAACCTGAGCGTTTTGGCCTTAAATCATGTTGTCATGGGGGTTTAAGTCTGTAGTGCAAAGCTGCTTCCTTGTCACTGATATTTGGACCACACTTTCCCTCTTTTTACATTATTGCTCATATTGTGGTTGCAGTGTAATATTAAGAGTACGCTTGTCACCGACAGGCACTGAGGATTTTGTCCAGACCATAATAGTCCAGGTAAAAACTTGATAACCGTCTGTTGTCTGAAAACCAATGGGTGTTGAGCCTTTCACTGGTGACTTTATCCTCTTCTAGTTTAACTGCATTCCTCTGTATCTCTGTATATAGTGTGACCGGGGACGATGACAACAGAGGTGGGATCTGAGACGGAGGTGAAGAAAGAGCCGGAGAAGGTGGAGGAGCAGCCCACAGCACCTGAACCCCCGGCCACGAACCAGACAGACGAGGCCAAGGCCAAGGCCGAAGAGGTCGCCAGCGAGAGCCCCACTCCGGGCCCAGACTCAGCCGATGCGCCTGCGGAGATCCAGGAGAACCAGGAGGACACCCAGCCTGCTGACAACGTCACAGTACAAGAGGGAGAGGGCAGCCCGGCCTCCCCACCAGCCTCAGAGAAGAAAGGCATCTCCAGGTTCCTCCCTCCATGGCTTAAGAAGCAGAAATCTCAGAGCCAGGTGAGACCCAAAGAGAGCCAGCCTGTTACAAAGGAGAACGAAGGTGTGGTCCAGTTGAAGGAGGAAGAAGGTGAGAAGGCAGAGAAGACTGAGGCAGAGCAGACGTCATCACCCGCTGCAGCCGAGCCAAAGGTCAAAGAAGAGAAGGTCAACGGAGAGGCGGAGCCAGAACCGAAAGAGGAAGTGACATCAGAGGAAAAAGAGGAGGAGAATCATTCGACTGGCAGTGCAGACACTCAGGTAAGAGTATGTTGGCCATATTTACACTGCCCCCGGTTGTTTCCCCCGCATCTTTGCTTGTGTTGTTCAATTCAGTCATTTTCTGGGAGCTGACACCCATATAGCGGTTTACTGTAGCTCTGCTAATCGAGGTGGTCCTCTCGACTCTGGCTTGCTGACAGTAGTGGGTCATAGTTGACCTTGCATTCACATGACTGGATTCAACTACAGTAGGACAAGCCAAGCAAGGGCCATGAGGAATTAGTGCCATTTATTTCACTTGACTAGATGTCTCTGCCAAAGTTAATCCTGTGTAGCTCTGAGGCTAGGGGTTATGATGAGTTAGAAACTAGGTCTGTTCATATACTATACTATTCAGACTGTAGCTCTCTCGTACTATAGAAATGTTGAATGTTCCTTTCCTTAGTCCTTTCTAGAGATATTTGATTAAATCATTTTACGCTGGAAGCGCTTTTAGCTATTAGACTGCAGGAAAAACATCTCCTTGTTGTGCTTGTTGATACTCCAGTCCTTTTCTACGTTTTAAGTTTGATCCACCCAATGACATCATCAGCAATGATTAAGCCAATGGAAAACATGAGTTCTGCTGGTTGAAATTTCTGTGTTCCACAGTAGAAGCCACGCTCATACTGTATCCCTTTACAGAGGAGTGATGACAGGCATTGACGGCACTACAAAGAACTAGTCTAGTCTTCTACAAATCAGTGTTGATGAAAAAATGGTGAGCTTAAATGTGAAAGCTTTGTTATGTCTCTGATCGTCTTGGTTATTTTCTTTCTAGCCTGCTAAGGAGGAGAAAGCAGCAGAGGAATCTCAGGAGAAGAGTGCCAGTGCCACAGAAGAGGAGAACATAAAGGCAGACGAAGGACAAGAGGAGAAAGACAAGGGAAAGACCCAGAAGCCAGAGGGAGGGCATTCATTTATCAAGTCGCCGCTGAAACTGACCAAGAAGGTGAAGATGGTGATATGTCATGTGACCATGCTGGATGGGAGCCAGTTCACTTGTGAGGTGGAGGTGAGTTTCTTTAGCATTTCCTGTTTTCCTAAGCACTACTCCTGAGGTAACAAGCACTGTTTCACATTTAGTTCACGGACGAGCCCCCCCAAAAAATATTGTTTCTGATCACTCAAGATGGTTATGGTTAAACGTTGTTGATAATAGTCAGTGAGATGTTGTTCAGAGGGTGGATGTTTGCTATACTGTGTGTTTGGAAGAGTCCCAAGGTCAATCGGAAGCTTATGTAGATATCCTTATGACCGAATAAGATATCTGCTTTCAGTAAATAGTCGTTGTTTCAGATGTTTTTAAAAAGAAAAGGTAAGCTTATATTTCTTATAATTATACTCGTACTATGTTTTAATAAAATCCCATATATACACTGATGCTTTAAACATGTGCTCAGGGATGAAATATCAGAAATTACTTGAGGAGCCATGATAAATTTGAGAAGAATTCCTCTATTTCTGCCTTGCGTGATATTACTTTAGAGGGCAGGGCTTGTTGCCAACAGGGCAGGACGTGGGTAGGGGGTTTTATGCATGCCCAAAATGGGACCTGGCTTGTATAATATATCCTAGATAAAACGGATCTATACTCTGTTGATCTTTTAATAAAGCTTTGGTGATTTAAGATGTACTTCCAAGCGGTCTCACAAACCAAACCCTTAATCAACTGTCTGACTAGGCTACTTGGCAATTGCATTAGGCTGGACTTAAAAATTGCCTTCATTGAGAAGAGGGGAGCGTAGTTTGGTTTTGAATAAACCAAAATGGGGTAAAGGTTTGTTTCTAAATGCAACACTTACAGGCACCAAACCTGCATTACTCCGGTCCCATGGGAAGATTGGCTGTGTGCGCCACAGCTGGATGTGACTTATCAGAAGTGTGGATTTGAAAATTCATAATCGTAATTGCAATATTTTGCCCGAACAAATGTGATTCAATATTTTATCAAAATCTTGTAGCCCTACTTGGAACACGTCAGGTATTTCCACCCCTCACATGAGTGCAAACAAGCTGGTAGATGACAGGTAAAATAACAATCCTTTCACTACAGTTTGGAAACAGCTGAGAGCTGACTTTGACAGGTCAAAATTGCCAACAAATGTGTGCCAGACACCAGCGCGGTCTGAATACCAGACAAAAAATCAAGCCCTTCATTATGTCCCGGAGAGCAAATAAACAGAGCCGTGCACCATGTACTGAAGCTGTAAACAGCACAGCAGTCTTCATATTTTATGAACCTCATTACGGTAATGTTGTTTCGTGCAGGAAGAGGAGGAGACCATTACGCGTAATCCTGTTGTATAGATTGAATGGCTTTATTGTCGACTCATTTGTTATTTCCTCCCCTGCCGCTGGTGGAGTCCAAGGCTATTTATACAGTAGATGTTCTGCTGTGGGCCAGCTACTGCTGCAAGTGATGATCTCAACAGGACATCAACCTGTAAACACAGAGGTTTGACTAACTAGGACACACAGGCCAGGGAGACCAGATTAACCATTTAGCTGACTCTGCTACTGTCAAGGACCGTGACAACACAAGTGACATTGCTAATGCTGTGTTTGGTTGGCCTACGTCTCAGCCGGATGAACGGATTTATTCTGGATTTAGGGTGGATTTATCTGTAGAGTGCAATGCATTATGATTATTTCATTGTTGGTCTTGAGCCAGGTAATCGTTTCTGTGGGACTTATTAGATTCAGTTGTTCTCTGAAAGGCGGGGAACAGAGGGTGTGAAGCTTAGCGTATGGCTCTTGTCATGGCTGATTGGTGTAGCTGGTCGTACTGGACAGGTTAACGGGATGGGGATTCTCTGGTAAACTCGATACCGCCCAGGCCTGCATGTCAAATCAGTCTGGGCAGGTTTAATTCCATTTGATGATATAATGTGTTATTGGTACTCCAGACCTACGTGTCAGAAGGTCACTGTTGTGATTAGTAAGTTAGTGTTTACCTACATTCCACATCCAGTTCTTTGATGTGCCATTTCCTAATTTACTCCCCCTCATCCCTTCTGCTCTCAAGTTTATTTTTATTTGCTGGTAGGACGTAGGACTCAGCTGTGTTGTCTGGGGTTGGGAGGACATAGGACTGAGCTGTGTTGTCTGAGGTTGGGAGGACGTAGGACTGAGCTGTATCGTGTCTGGGGTTGGGAGGACATAGGACTGAGCTGTGTCGTGTCTGGGGTTGGGAGGACGTAGGACTGAGCTGTGTCGTGTCTGGGGTTGGGAGGACGTAGGACTGAGCTGTATTGTGTCTGGGGTTGGGAGGACGTAGGACTGAGCTGTATTGTGTCTGGGGTTGGGAGGACGTAGGACTGAGCTGTATTGTGTCTGGGGTTGGGAGGACGTAGGACTGAGCTGTGTCGTGTCTGGGGTTGGGAGGACATAGGACTGAGCTGTGTCGTGTCTGGGGTTGGGGGGACATAGGACTGAGCTGTGTCGTGTCTGGTGAGTTTGGTAGGGGACTTGATGTCCGGAGTTACACATGACAACCCAGTATTGGAAAAACAATCATACTGAGGGAAGTAGGTTAAGGATCAGGCCATGAGATAATTAGGGAGTCGGCCAGTCCTTCCCCCCGGAACTGATGGGTGTAGGAGGTGTCGGGGTGGGGTCTGGCCCCTCCCACTGCCTCCCCCGGCCTGGCTGGTGTAAAAGCAGGGTGCACGGCGGGGGCTTGTCTGGGGTTCCCGTCTGGTTCTTTGAAGCCCACTCTGTCCTTAGCAGCTTTGAGGGGGGTCGTGAGCACTCTCCAGATTAAACCTGTGGCATCTGCTGTCCCCCCACGCAGACACGTGGCAAACTAGCCAACCCTGCCTGCAAACTCATAACCTTACCCTCCAGTCAGTAAGTCAATCAGTGAGTCAGTTGTCTTTGTGTAAATTACAGTCCAGTGATCCCCTAGTAGGATACAGGTTGAGGAAAGGTCCATATTCATAATTCCGTGTTAAAGTTAAAGCTCAATGGTTGTGGTTGCTGAAGTCTACCTTGCCAGGCTCCTGTCTATGATGTGATTGCTTTTTACTGTCTCATTGGGTATTCATGTGTACAGTAGTCATTTTCCCATACTAGCCAGAGGATGTGGAGAGTTGCGGAGTGATTCAAAGTTGGTGGTGGATCCCAGTGTAGCTGAACATGCATTTTGAGATGGAGGTTTGGTTTGTGAATGGGGCCCAACACTAATTGCTCAGTGTACAGCTCTGTTTGGACAGGGCCCGCTTTGTTCGCAGGTTCAGAAAAGCTGAAGCATCAGTAAATGCCATTGTTGGGGAGTATTCAGCCAGAAGACAGTGGCATATTTATAACAAGATGTAATTCCTGCAGCCTATCTGGAAGCGTTGGCAAAATTAACGAGGACAACAAAGCGTTCCAGAGATTAACCTTAATTTTTATCGGGGAGAAGCAAAGCAAGCCGCCTCACTAACGCCCAGTTTAAAACAATGACAAGCCTCATTGTAGCATTCTAGGACCGCTTCACACTCACAGACCTTCTCAAAAGTCTCCCAGTGGAAGTTCTCTAAAACTGCTATAATCGAAATGAAAAAACGTTGACACTGCTGCTAGGTTGGATGGATATTAGTGTGGATTGGTGCCCACTGGAACTCCCCTAGAGGTTCTCTGACTCACACCTCGACGCCCAGTCTCCCTGGTGGGTTGGGTAGCAGCGAGGCTAGGCTAGACCAGGCGGCCCTGGCCCATTAGGAGTCACTGAGGCGTGGAGGTGTCTCTGCAGTCTGGCCACCTCCTGTTTCCTGGGCACCTCCTCTCTCCTGGGATCTGGGCTGCTGCCTGCCGGGTAGATCCACTGGTGGCCATGAAGAGGCGAATCGTTATGTCTGTGTTACGTACGTGGCGGGCAATTGGGCGCTGGACCAGAGGTTAATGACTTAGGCGCTCTCTGATTATTCAATCCTTCAATCTCCTGGCGCTATCTTATTGATCTACCATCAATAAACCTTTTCTGTAATGTCATTGTATGAGGAAAATAATATTGATCTCTAAAGAGGGCTGGCCTATGAATTCATCTCCCCTCGGTGAGACCAGCCACTAAGGTGGTCGCACATTAGCCTCCATAGAAACACGGTTCCCTACGACTGCCCTGCTACATACAACTCAGTTGTCACGCACTCTGACCGAGCCGGGCTGCTGTAGATATCCTCTTTGCGTATTTCCCGTTGCTCCTGAGTGCCTAGCGATAATTTGAGCAACGCGACATCTTTGCGTGTCAACACAGTAATGGCGTGTGGGTCTCTTTGAGGAGGAGAACCACAGCCAGCCGGGCAGTGTAGCAACATGACACTGGAGTGCTGTTGCTCTGGCTGTACAAGGCCAGGCTGCAGAGTCCTACTGCATTATTTATCCATGCAGCTCTGTGCACATTAGGGCTCTAGTCCCCATAGACACGTCTGAGACTAATCCGCTGGAACAGCCGAGAGCCCTGGGGCTCCAGAAAGACCGGCCTCCTCAATACACGCGCATACACACACTTACTTTCTGCTGCTGGAGGCTGTATGTTGTATTGGCACAAAGAAACTGAGAGGATTGACCAGTGTTCCAGATTTCTAAAGAAAATTAATTTAAATATGAACACGAAATGTCACTACAAAAGCCGCCTGTTTATTGCCAGCTTATTTGCGTTAATAAAAGTTTACGACTTTGGTCACTAGCTGGAACGGTTCTAGGGATGCTGTTTTAGTGTTAATTAATGCTTATTATGCAAATTACACAAAATTATTATAGTCATAGTACATTTAAGAATTATACGTTGTGATAGCCTAAACATGTTAAACAAAGTTGGTTTGGTGTCTGCCTGGAACATTTTAATAGATACCTTTTTGAGGGTTAATTTATGCAAATTAGGTTAACTAATGTAGTCATGGGCGTTTTAAAGTTGGGATAGCCTAAATATGTTAAAGTTGTTCTTTAACAATATTTTAGTGGAAAACATATAGATAATTTTTCAGAATACAAAAAAATACATGGATGTGTAGTTATATGGTTTTTAAACTTTGAATTCAATTTATTAATTGGGCATAGATTAAGATAAACTGAAAACATAACATCTCAGCACAATTCCTTTACTGTGGAATTACCCTGCATTTAAAGTTGGAATTACAGCCAAAGAAGTTCCGGCCAAACAGCCTCTTCAGTGTCATTGTACTTGTGATAGACCAGCGCAATATGTAGGCCTTTAGCAATATTTTTTCTCATAGTGTTGAAGAAGTGGTGGGATATGATTCCTATGGAGTTGAAGAGAAGAGGTGGAATGGTTCTAGCTGATTCTCTGAATGCCTGTGGGAGATGATAAAATTGTCCGGATATCAGGAATCTTGACTTCCAGAGTCGGGAACTCCCCCGGTCCTCGCCCAAACCCTGGCCCCTACCCTGTCTCTCACCCCCACCCTGGTCCTCGCCCAAACCCTGGCCCCTACCCTGTCTCTCACCCCCACACTGGCCCTAATGTCCCTCTGATGGCAAAACAATATTCAGACCATCAGGAATGCTCCCATGAAGCCAAATGACCAAAAACAGTTGGGGTTTGTATTTAGACTTCCAAATGTTCAATAGAGGCCTAGATATTTGGCCAAAGACAATGTGTGGTTGTTAATCGTATCTGAACAAACTACTCATTCTATAGATATTTACTTTTTAGCATGTGCTCTGACTGTTAAGTCGTTACCAGACAGCACAGGCCTTTTAAATATTTAAACCCTCAAATTTCAGTGGGGCTGCAGTCGGGCTCCAAGTTGAAGGCCATCTCAACTTGGCCTGCGAGCTGGTTCCATTGGGTGCATCACTGGACCTGCCACAGTGTGGAAGTGTGGTCTGGTTCGGCTTGGTTCTGTTACGGTTGAACATGGCCTGTACCGCTGCATTAGTCAACATATTTCCGGACCACTTGCTAACATTCATAATTCATAACTCATTTACTTTAATGTGTCAAGCATGGCTTACTATTCCACATATTAGATTTCTGATGCTCTGTTTACACCCTGAATGTCTAAAATACCGCTTGGCGCCGGGTACATACCGCTTACCAAAAGGGAATTGAAAACCTACCTTTTTAAAGAGAATCTAAAATAACACCACAGCGCCATTCTCCCCAACGTCGCCTTTTGTGAAACTAATTCTAAGATGTCTTTATTTATTTTATGTTGTTTTGCTGTTTTTGCTGATTGCTGCCCTATTGAGTAATAACGTGTACTGTGTGGTTGTCCCACCTAGAACTATCTAGATGTGACTATTAGTCACTACGAATTAAGTTATGTCTGCTGAGTGACTGACACGTAAAGTGGAACATACACACAAACACTTCCAGAAAACCTTAAGCAGATACACTTGACCTGCTTTGCATCTGATTACAATCGAGACAGTACTGTTATGGTTGCGTCTGCTCCTTGCTTGCAGGGCTTTGGCTGACAGGGCAAAGCCCATGGTCCTGAAGTGCCCTCTGTTAGCATGCTAACGACTGATCTAATTGACCTGCACTTTGGAACGGGGGGCCAATGGAAGAATCCTAATGAGGCTAGGTAGCTAGCGTAGCAGATCTCCGCCTCTCTGACGGATGGCTTCAGTTCATTGAGGGCCGTAGTGGATGATCTGCCCCACCTTGCCTTTTTTTTCCCAGATAACCACGTGTTTATTTCCGTTAGGCATTGTCCTGGTAACGACAACCCCTCTTGAGGGAGCATCTCTCTCAAAAACCCCATGGGCCTTGGGGTTAAGTTTAACACAATGTCAGTGTAGTCCAGGTAAATATATTTGTGACTTGAAGAGGCTGTAAGAGACATTGTGAGTCTATTACAAGTGACATTGATTAGGAATCACCTGACACACAGCGGGAGGCAGTAATTCAGATCATGACTAGTCTGCTGTGTCCCTGTCAGACGCGTTGCTCAGGCTAGCTCCGACCGTTTCATTTTCTTGCACTGAAACCCAAGCTTTAATTGGACACATTTGAAATCTCCCGCCTTATGGGCCCGCCGTCATTGTTTATTAATGGGGTTTTTATTTACAGTGCTGCCTGCTGCGCAGCTTAATGCGTCGGAAAGCAACGGCTCTCGTAGGATCAATAGTGAACATGGGTCAAATCCACTCCGCTGTGTGCCAGCAATCCTTAATGACCGCCAACCAGTCGGCACTAAAAGCGCTTTATTCGTAGTGGGGAGAGAGTCGGACCAGGGCTGAACATTGATCCTCCCCTTAGGCCATCTGTTTACAAAACACAGTTCCCGTTCTGATTGGTCAATATGTAGCGCAGAGGCTGTGCCACGGAGGGTGATGCAAGGTCACATGTAGCTGGGTGGATTTGAAACCAAACAAAGACCACACCTTAAACACACAACTCAGAATGCACCTGTTGCCAGATCGTGTCTCTCAGGGACACACCCTGATGTGGCAGCCCTCCCAGCTGTGTTGCTGAGGATGGCCTCGTTTCTTTTCCCCTTCTCCCGTCCTTCAATCTCTCTGCAGACTCTCTAATGTGACATTGTCCATTGTCAGAGTGGGGGAATTGGGAGAAGACGAGACTTCAACAGTGTCTGGAGTGACTGGTGATACAAGCATTCCTTAAATATCTCAACCATCCCAAAGAGGAGAAGCACAAAGGCACAGACTTCTCATTTTCCCCCCCTCCATCCCCCTCTGTCTAGAATGCCGTGTCATTGTCTTAAGTGGCCTTGTTGTGTTTATTGCCCATCAGGCCAAGGAAATGTGTTGCCCTGAGGAGGTAGAGTGTGGTGGTAGACTTCGCCCCCTTTGTCTACACTGCAATTCATCCCAAATAGCTCCCTCATTCCACAAGTGTCAAAGGCCCAATATGCAGTGCTCATGCAATCCACAGGCTTTTGTGGGGATTTTCCTGTAATGCCCGTACTGTCTAGTTCTGCTGTGCAGGCGAATACAGGGCCAGTTGGAGAGAGCTGCCAGGCTGGCCCAAACTGCTGCATGTCTGTCTTTTTGTCTGTCTGCAGGGCAAATGTCAGCTCACACCCAAGAGATGCCCTGTGAGAGGGCATTCTAGGGTTTTCTGACACCATGCCGCTGCTTTGTCAACCACCCTGTCCTGATGACCCTGTTGTTTTGTGCCTAAGAAGGACAGTTAAATCCATTTTTACCCAGGTCGTTGCTGGAAATCGAAATGTGTTCTTGGCATACTTGCCTGGTAAATTAACTGTCAGAAAACTGAAAGATTGTTTGAGTTAAAATGTTTTGTAAGGGTGTTTTCTGTTGTATAGAAAGTTGTGTGATTGGGAGTAAATCTATTATCTATTATTGCTTTTTTCTTCCCCTCTCTGCAGAAACGGGCAAAAGGCCAGTACCTGTTTTTTAAAGTTTGTGAAGCCCTGAACCTACTAGAGAAGGACTACTTTGGATTGAGTTACAGAGACAACGCAGACCAGACGGTAAAATCATAGTGTTTTTTGCCACATTCTTGTACAGTGAGATATGAAGTTTTGCTTTTAAACAGGCTTTTCCAGAGCAGAGAGTATCTCCATTAGAGCTCCAGACTAAACAAAGCAAAGTCACCAAATTTTACTTGTGGCGTACTTATTTGAGGACATACTACTTTGAAGAGTAACCTTATTGACTAATTGGACATATTCTTTTGCATTTGTCAATGTTTTTTGTATTGTTCCTCAATTCTATTACAATGACTAATTGCTTGACTTATATATAACAGAAATTGCATAATAACCCTCTCATGATCAATATGATGTCTTTTGACCAGTGGTTCTCAAACTTACCTTGAACCCCCCCAGCCATGCCAACCTTTCCAACGTTGGAACATCACCTTGTCAACTACTCATGAAACCCTTGATTACTGAAACAGATGAGCTGGTTCTCGGCTACACCAGAATTGTGAAACGTCTGGGGGTTATAACAAAGGACTGAATGAACCGACAGTGATTCATAAAACCTGGATGACATATTGCTCCCATGTGGCCCAAGTCCAGCCCATCCTCACATGAATGTGTGTAGTTAAGTGTAAACCCAAGAAATCCCTAGAACCCATACGTGCTTCTAGGGAATAACATCTGTTATTTTTCATATCCGTGTCAACACGGTCTATTGGGAAGCTGTGTATTTTCACTGATTAGACACAGACGAGGCCCTGCTCACAAACTTCAGTCCAGGCTGACTCTGTTATCCACTGCCAAGCGGGCCAGCTTCACAGAAGACCTGGGTTCAAGTGCTATTTTAAACGGGAACCTTTAGCCATGGCTCCCATCGATCAGGCAACACCTACGGTATCTGAAATCGTTTTCAATAGAAACCAGGCTTTGTTCACAGTCCTCATCCTCCTTTCACTGCCTGCCGGTGTCGTTAAATTCGGTCTTCTCCACTGTAACAGGAGCACATTGTCTAACAGAGTCAACATGCTCCACACTCTGCAGGCCCCAGGTCAGGTCAGCCAGTGAGGGTGGGAGACTTTTGGGAGAAAGAGAGAGAGATCAGCATTTTTGCGGCGGTGCTGCATACAGAGTTTAGTTCCACGTTGACACTGAAACTGCATGCTAGCCTTGGATGGGGGATGGGGCGAGGCAGAGGCTGGCCTATGTAGCTTACAGGAATGTGTTTTCATAATTTCGATTGCCAAACACCCCAGTTTCTCAACCGTAACAAATATTAAGGCTTTGATTAAAAAAGCTGCAAGCTTTTTTGTAACCTCAGCCGATATCTCTGTCTTTATAGTGCTGGCTGGACCCAACAAAGGAGATCAAACGTCAGATTCGCAGTAAGTTGTGGCTTTTGAACCTTTTTTTTCCTGCATGAAGTGTTTCATTAAGTAACTGGGCCAGTGTAGAACGTAATGAAAGGCTTCCACACTACCCCATCATTTCCCCTAGCAAAGCCCCCCCCCATCAGTCACTCAGCGCTCTTTACCAATGGCCATATTAACCAATGTAACTGTTGACATTTACAAGATCTTGATCAGGAACTTGTTTTCCTTTCTTCCTTGGGTGAGATCCTCTGTTCCCATCTGGTCAGTGGACTGCAGTCATTCTGGATGGGTCTGGGGGACATGTGTTAGGGCTGACGTGTGTTGGCTGGTTTCTCTCTGATGAACCTCTGGGCCTGGGCAGAGTGAAGGGATAGGGAACTCTCCCCCAACCCCCAATCCGAAAGTCCCGGAGCACTTAGCCCTGCCAGGAACACTGGCCATGTGGTTACACCCACACGTCCACGCACACACACGCACGCTGTCATGCCCCCGAGGGAATTCAATCTGTAGTCATGGGAACGGCAGATCCAAGTTGTCCCGGGCCTGGGATGTGTTAAGATCACAACCTTAACAGTCTACAGCTGCCTGAAACTGGCCCCTATCTCTCTCTGCCTGTCTTTAACATGATGTATCCCTTTACATCATGATCCGGCTCTCTGGGCGGGGTTGAGTCTTTCTCCAGGGATGAAATAGGGAACAGGATCCTCCCTGTGAAAGGTGGGGCTGCAGTAGAGGTCCACCTCATGTTCTGGACCCCTGCCAGGATGGTAAAGGCCAAAGAGTGCAGCCTTGTGGTGATTAATATGTTATTGTCCAAACACACAAACCCAGACCTGTAGCAGTCAGGGGTTCAGCCTGGACCCAGTCCGTGCCTCCAGCCAGGGGCAGCCGTGCTTGGTGTGTCTTGGTTGCTTTATGCTTGTTTGATTTTCTGCTCCAACGACTGTCACCGTGGCTGTCAGCGATGAAGCAGAGGTTGGCAAAGAAATGTCCACGAGTCAAAGCAGCGCCAATTCTCTGGCCTTGGTCTTGTTTAAACAGCTTCAAAGCGTTAGTCCACCCAAAATATATGTCTATGACGTATGTGTTCAGGTCTGTAGGCATTTATTACATTGCTGAAGACAATGGCAAAATCATTTTAGGAGTAAAAAAGGACCATGTTCAACCTGGTATCGATTTTGTTTCTAGCTCAAATCCCTGCATATCAGGTAGCTGTGACAAAGCATAAAGTCTGCAAACAGGGCAGAGTTGCCAGATTGAGCCAGAAAATGTGGAGCACAATGACTTCTTAAACCCCCCACCCCCGTGAAAAGGCCTGACAGAAGTAGCCAAGTTTGTTGGATTATAGAAGACATGGCAATGTTGAAAAAGGAGGATATGTAAGCAAATTAGATACTTTGTCATTGCATTTTATTGTCTGATGGATGTGTTCTGCCAATACCATCTACTGTCTAATTTGGTTAACTGGAGTGCCGGTAATGGTTTTAAAAGCCATATGAAATATCCTGTGTCAACCCCCATTCTCAAGTTTCTACAATATACAGCTGCGATTTCCTAATTTTACAAACGGACCACTTCAAATTAAATGATGTTAGAAAACCGTTATTTTATCAACTCATGGGTTTGAACGAATTGATAAGAATTTCCAGATTATTCTCTCTGGAGTTTAATTATTCACCTTCAGTGAGTAAGAAAAAGAGGCACATTCCGTGATAACAGTGGTCACAGTCTGCCACAGTTGCTTTCTGTGAGATAACATCATAGGGTCTGGATTGCTGGCTGTGAAGTGTGACCACTGTTACACCGACTTGGCTAATTAGGTTCCGAGGTCACAGTCAGGCCTGTAACTGAGATCACTGGTGTTCTACATTCATTACCCCTGATCACTGTCTCTGGATCCAGTGAAGTGGTCGATACCAGCACAGTCCGTCCCATTTTAACATGTATGGTAAATCCATCTTTATTAAGAGAGTGGCCTGTGCTCTATAGTGCTGTGATCTGGTTGCTTGGGGTTTGTGTGTTCTCTTCCTTTCCTCTGGGACAGATAGAAAGACTTGCCCTGACATGAAGTCATCTTTTCTGAGATTTAAAATGTCCCACAAAAAACTGTGCAGCTTTGCTATGGACCTGATGTCATCTGTGTGGGTGTGTGAGATGTTAGAGACCAGGAGACGGAGAAGCTTTCTTGTTGATGCACTTACTGAACGCACTGGGTATAAATTCCACAGACTAATGGTGTATTGCCGCTGTATTTGATTCTGTGATATTATACACCCCATTCCATTTTAATGCAGTCTGCAGTGTGTTATTGTGTGTGTGTTGGGCTGGGTTTGCGTGTGGAAGTGCTTGTGAGTATGAGTGTGTGTTAGTGTGGGGTATGGTTCTGTGTGTGTGTGTGTGTATTTGTATCGTGGGGTGGGTTTGTGTGTGGAGTTGCTGGTTGGTATGAGTGTGTGGGTGTGGGGTAGGGTTGTGTGTGTGTTGGGCTGGGTTTGTGTGTGGAAGTGCTTGTGAGTATGAGTGTGTGTTAGTGTGGGGTAGGGTTCTGTGTGTGTGTGTGTGTGTGTGTGTGTGTGTTTGTATCTTGGGGTGGGTTTGTGTGTGGAGTTGCTGGTTGGTATTAGTGTGTGGGTGTGGGGTAGGGTTGTGTGTGTGTTGGGGTGGGTTTGTGTGTTGAGTTGCTGGTGGATATGAGTGTGTCTGTGGGGGGGGG
>JACXGI010007853.1:9114-35749 GCA_016801175.1 Esox masquinongy
ACCTCCTGTCCCCACCTCCAGTCCTCACGTCCAGTCCCCAGCCTCCAGTCCCCGCCTCCAGTCCTCACTTCCAGTCCCCACCTTCAGTCCCCAGCCTCAAGTCCCCGCCTCGAGTCCCCAGCCTCCAGTCCCCATCTTCAGTCCCCAGTCTCCAGTCCCCAGCCTCCATTCCTCATGTCCAGTCCCCGCCTCCAGTCCCCGCCTCCAGTCCTCACCTCCAGTCCCCGCCTCCAGTCCCTGGCCCATCTCAGTAACAGTCCGTCATCATCCAGGCTGAGCCTCTTGGGAAGGGACAGTGAACTCCACCCGTCACCTATTGATAGCCAAACGAGGCTTCATTAGCGTTATTTTAGCAGCAGGATATTATTCTGGCAGCACTCAGATTTTCTTCATCACAATAAAAGCCATCATTGAAATTTATAAGGCAATACAGTTAACAATCTAGTCTGTAAAAAAGAACAGACACAAACAATATTGGAACGGACATTAAACATAAAATGTACCGACTAGATTGCTAACTATATTGCCTTTATATATTTCAATGATGGCTTTTATTTTGAAAAGGAAATTCTCAGTTAGCGCTGCTAACATAGTATCCTGCTGCTAGAAGAACGGTAATGAAGCCTGGAATGGCCACCACTACGTGCCACTCAACATGCAGATGTTGTCCTGTTGTAACACGGCTTCCTCTTCGTATCCTCAGTACGCCCAGCAGTGGCAGCAGTACTACCAGAACCAGTCACAGTGGCAGCAGTACTACAGCCAATATGGGAACTACGCTGCCCAGGGTCAACAAGGTCAGGGTTCACAGGGTCAGCAGCAGGGGCAGGGAGGTCAGGGGGCGTCGGGCTCCTCCCAGTAACCTCTGACATCTAACCATCAACGGGTTGACATGGTTGGCAACTGAACCTCTGTCTGTCCCCCCCCCCCACACACACACACAAAACACACACACACACACACACACTACATCACTGCCTCTGTCACATATGGGCGGACACATACGCTTAAGTGTTCACTTACCCACTGCAGCTTTCTCCTAGCCAGCATTAACTCTGTCCTTTTTTTTTTTTTAAAAACTTAAAACAATGATGTCTTATTTAACATGAGAGTAGATCCGATTTGTATAGAAAACAGAACGTCGTCCTCTGAACTATGCATCACTGTCAATCTACAGTCTGTTCACAAGCTCCGATTTTCTATTTAGTTAACAATAGTGTAAAAAAAGAAAGAATGGAAAAACAGCAGGGATGAAGAGGTGTGGAAGAGTTCAGGTATAACGGATTATGGCTAAAATAGCTTGTTTCTTTGATTTTACGTGGTAAACAAAATTTTTAATTTAGGGCCACAAACACAACTTGTCTTGTTTTTATGCATCATCTCCCCAAGTAGTTTCCACTGTTTTTTATTGTTTCCGCCCATCTTTAATTCTTGCTTTACAATAATCTGTTGAAATATTATTTTTGTGTACATTTCAGAAGTCTTTGTGGTCCATTCCTGATAGAGGTAGATACTGTCAAAGATGTTCAGATGATTTTTAAAGATGTTAATAGTATTTAAAGATCCACAATGTGTTCACTGGTTTTACCTACGGAATGTCTCAATGTTCCGGTTAAATTGTTTTGTCTGTGCAATTTAATTTAATTTTTTTGTAAATTTGTTTGTAAGCGTTGTATGACTGTGTTCAATCTTGTCAGATATTTTTTTATTGGACAATAATAATACACCTAACTAATGAGTGGTCCCTGAACACTGTCTCTTTCTTTAGTGAAGTCACTATTATTCTGTTGCATTTTAACTGTTTTAGATCTCTCGTAAATGGTAACATTTGATAATAAAATCGGTTAATGAATAAAGCCATTCATAAGATATAAGTTAATGCATTGTTTATGAATCAAAATTGCAACTTGAACAGGCAACTGAATGAATCCAGCTGTGTATTTGTTCTGCCAAATAAGTTACAAACAAAGCATTTTCCCATGAAAACTAGACTCAGTGGACAATGACATTTCATTTCGTTACGCTTGCTTCCGTTTTTAGAAAACGTTTCGTAACAGCAAATTGAACATTTTTGGACAGAATTGGCAGAATGAACGCACCCCTATGTCTATGGTCACACAAATCAGTCATTTAATTAAACCACCAAGCAGAAACTTTAAATCAAATTCACCCTGGATATCTACTTAGAGGTCATGTCGGATGGAAATCAAGGCTACCCCTCACAAATGGTGCTCTTAACCCTATAAATCATTCATAGTAACACTTCATTGGGTCTGACGGGCATCACACCAACCTGTGAGATTTAAACATGTTAGTTTGTAAACATGTCAAGAAGAACACAACAGGTAGAAACACAAAAGGTCCCGGCGATTACACTTTGAATACACATCACTGACCTGAAATCCCACCTCAGGTATTCTTCCCACAACAGACCCACATCACGGGGTTATATTAACACAGGTTAGCAGACAGAAGACCAAAAGTCATTACCACAGAACAGTGCTTCTGTAATCACGACACAGAGTTGGAAACCATTGACAGCAGTCCGCACCGTTGTGAGACCAAGCTCGGACAAGACGGTGTGCTTATGTGCTCAGTTTCTTTGAACGAGGCTGTCTCGGAGGGGTAGAGCTGCTGGAGTGTAGTCCAGTCATCAGTAAGATCATGTCCCACTACTGGTAAGGCAGTGTTGGAGGTCCGTTTCCATGGCAACTCGTTCCTACAACGTGCACCACTCGATTGAAAATCAGTGCACTGTAATAGGGAGAAGGGTGACATTTTGGAATTGGAGAAAATAACTTGTCGCCAGAGAGCGTTCCAGTGATCCCAAGTTGTCAGCTGAGAATTCCTCATAGATCGTAAAACCGATTATAAACCGGGTGCTTCGAATCCTGAATGCTGATTGGTGGATAGCCGTGGCATATGGAACCGTATACCGCAGGTATCACATCACAACACTTAACTGGACTAATTTTTCTGGTAACCGGTTTATAGTGACAATAAGGCATTTGTGGGGTTGTGGAATATTGCACTAAATAGGGAAAAGGGTGGCATTTTTGAATTGGAGAAAAGAAGTTAGCACCAGAGAGCGTTCCAGAGTGTTCCAAAGTTGTGAGCCGAGAATACCTCATCGATCATATAACAGAATATTCCACCCCGATTTAGGAACAAAACATACCATGGAGGTCACAGAAGGAGAATATATATATTTTAAACAACTCCAAAACTTAGAAATGTTTCAGAACGTAGTTTGTAGGTGTTGCTGTTGCTTTTTGACATATCGTCTCAAATACAGAACACACTAAAACCCAGTGTAATGTATGTTTCTGGGTGCATCTGTCTGTGTGTGTCTGTCTCAGGATCAGTCTGGCTCTCGGCTCTTTTCTCGGGTCAGATTGAGTTCCTCCATCTTCTCCTGCAGGAAGGAGACAGGCATGGAGGATCCACGGTTTCTCTGGGGGATCCCCACGTGTCCCTGGAGAGAGAAGAGGGAGACAGCGGAGCTCAGCGATTTTTCAGTAGAATCCAACCCTGGGTGAAATATTTGATAGATTTGAACTTGAGCCGTGTCAGATGTAGCATAGTTGTTTTACATCTTACCTTCTCTCTCTCCATTGGGAGAACTTGGGGATGGGAGTTTGGCTGGACCTTTTTCTTGTCAACTTTCATGGGCATCCAAAACCCAGGGTCAGTCTGAGTTGAGCGGTCCGATAGAGCAGAGTGACCCTGAGTTGAGCGGTCCGATAGAGCAGAGTGACCCTGAGTTGAGCGGTCCGATAGAGCAGAGTGACCCTGAGTTGAGCGGTCCGATGGAGCAGAGTGACCCTGAGTTGAGCGGTCCAAGTCCCCACCGACACGGTTGTTACTCCCATTAACATTACTCCCAGGGAAAACAAAAGTGGTCTCAGACGAACCTGGTAGGAGACACAAAAACACATTTTTATTATTATTAAAAAATCTTCTTAATTGTTATTACTCCTATAGACATTACACATTGTCCTGCGATGGACCGTCAGTAGGAGCCAGTCAGTCGACCAGCCAGCCAGTCAGCCAGTCGGCGTGACCGGAAGGTAGCTGGTATGAGGTTGTCTTACTCCAGCTGTTGGCCTTGCGTGGCAGGTCTGGGACGGGGGTGAGGGCAGAGGCCGGCGTTGAAGGACAGGAACCGCCGTGCGCCCTGTCCGTCTTCACGCACTGCATCCCGCACAGGTCCTGGCAGTGTCTGTGACAGTTGACCCCGCAGTCTGACGGCGGAGGGAGAGTGTTCGGAGTGAGCAGACAGGTGTACTATAATCTATGGACGTGTAATGTCTCCTAAGGTAGAGTTCGCTCATAGCCAGTGCTTATATTGTACTTGACGTCGTTGCACGACTTGAGGGTGAAGGGTCTTACCTTTACAGTGGAAGCCCTGTTTGATGACGCCCCACAGCTGTAAGAGCAAAGCACAGTGAAGTTAGTTACACATTAGGATTTGTGACAAACCGCAGCCAAATGACAGCTTTAATGACTCAACTTGGTACCCACAAATCCTCCCTTTAACAAGTCAACGTGGTACCCACAAATCCTCCCTTTAACAACTCAACGTGGTACCCACAAATCCTCCCTTTAACAACTCAATGTGGTACCCACAAATCCTCCGCAGGTGTCACAGAAGGTGGGCCGCTTGTACGTCGTCTCCTGGAAGTTGTGGACGTTCTTGAAGTTGTAGCCCAGTTTGGCACATACTGACATGCCCCTCATGAAGTAGGAACTGATCTGTTCACGACTGATCTCCCCCTCCCTGGTGGGAAGACAGGTGTGAGTCGCAGAAGAAGAGAAGGAACAGGGTCCAAGCTACGACGGGAACAGTGTTCGCACATAAACTACGACACAGGAGCTACTCAACCAAAACCTGGCCATGAACAGTGCGTGGACGCAACACTTTTATCTCCCAATTCAGTGAAGTTTATTTTGCACGACAGACAATTGTTTACGTTCTTCTCACCTGTCACTTTCATTGTTGCAGAATGAGAAGGGAAAGTTGGCTGCTATCTTCTCAAAGTCTTCCAGGGAGATGTAGCCGTCTTGGTTTAGGTCGTAGTTCTTCATGATGGACTGTAGGGGGGGCAGCAGACTTTATGTTAACTCTTGGTTATGTCTGGGAGAGTTGGAGTGGGTGGTGGTCAGGGCTGTAGAGGTAGTTAGTGGACTAAACCGAGACCAAGGCACTGGCATTGAAGGCATGGTCATTAAAAGCATGGACATTAAAGCCATGGACATTAAAAGCATGGTCTTTAAAAGCATGGACATTAAATCCATGGACATTAAAAGCATGGTCATTAAAAGCATGGACATTAAAGCCATGGACATTAAAGCCATGGTCATTAAAAGCATGGACATTAAAAGCATGGACATTAAAAGCATGGACATTAAAGCCATGGACATTAAAAGCATGGTCATTAAAAGTATGGACATTAAAGCCATGGTCATTAAAAGCATGGACATTAAAAGCATGGACATTAAAGCCATGGACATTAAAATCATGGTCATTAAAAGTATGGACATTAAAGCCATGGTCATTAAAATCATGGACATTAAAAGCATGGACATTAAAGCCATGGACATTAATAGCATGGTCATTAAAAGAATGGACATTAAAGCCATGGTCATTAAAAGCCATGGTCACTAAAAGCATAGACATTAAAAGCATGGACATTAAAAGCATGGTAATTGAAGGCATTAGTCATTTGAATTGAGTAATCTGGGTGGGATTTCCAAATGTATTTTTGGCTTTTGTCATCATTACATGCGGAGTCAAACCAGATCATAATACTTCAGAAATTACCTCAGACTTTCAGGACTAGATCTGAGGTTTCCCAATGACGTGCGCAACACGTCTACGTCCTCTTTTCTCTAACCTCTCTGGCTTCCTTCATATAAATAAACATTACCAGTTGAAGACACCTACTCATTCATGGGTATTTCTGTAATTTGATCATTTTCCACATCATGGAATAACAGTGAAGACATCAAAACTATGAAACAACACATTATCGAATCATGTAGTTACCAAGTTGACCAAGGATGGTGCTGCATCAGATGACCTGGCCTTAACAATCACCCAACCTCAACCCAACTGAGATGGTTTAGGATGAGTTGGACCACAGACTCAAGGAAAAATAGTCAACAGGTGTTCAGCATATGTGGGAACTCCTTCAAGACTGTTGGAAAAGCATTTCAAGTGTGCAGTCATCAAGGCAAAGGGTGGCTACTTTGAAGAATCTTCAATGTGAAATGTGTTTGGATTGTTTAACACTGTTTTGGTTTCTACATGATTCGACATGAGTTATTTTGTAGTTTTTATGCCTTCACTATTATTCTGTAATGTGAAAAATAGAGAAAAAAAATAGAGAAATAGCCTTGAATGAGAAGGTGTGTCCAACCTTTTGACTGGTAGAGTTTAAATAAGTTATGAAATGGTGGCAAGAAGAGTGAAAACGGACCAGAGTGTGCTTGTCCTCTTGTCAAGCCAACGTTTACAAGGGGCGAACGTGAAGAACAAGTTACAAGATTAGGTGTTTTTAAACCTGCTTTTCTCCTCGGCTCGTCCTAAGCCATGGACTGAAGGATTAACATTGTTTCAACGAAGAGTTCGCTGATTAATTCACCAATAGCGTCATGAACGCTCATTTACCAGCCAGCTAGTTAGCAAAAGGTGGACAAACATCCAACCTTATACTGTAAGTGTGGTTGAAGCTTGAGCTGGAATGTGAAGCTAACTAAAGCTACAAAATAATCCAAAAAAAGACTGGCTAGCTTGATACGTAGTTCAACCCTCTGGTGTCAGTTTGTTGACGAACAAATAGCAATGATAGATCTCACTCGTCTAACGTGAGATAGCCTGGCTCAATCCCGAATTGACCTCTAGTCTAAGCATTAAACCCTATTCCCCTTTGGAGATCTGAGAGGATTTGTTTGGATTTAGTAAAACCTGTCAGATCTATGCATTTTGCATTGTTTAGTGCTTCGGAGGTCTGTTTGGGATTGATGTAAAGTCATGTGGAGTGCCAGATAGGTTATGTTAATGTCGTGGTGTGGTAGAGGTTCCGCTTTCGGTTGCACCCTAATGAGGAAATGAAAAGACAGGCAGAAGTTCTCACAGCTCAATCACAATTCAACTCTCCTGGATTCCTTACATCCTATATCTGAGCTTTCTCTCAGCCCACCCCTTAGACTCCGCCGCCGGCATACCGGAGTAGAGCAGGTGTGTCAAACTCACTTCCTGGAGTGTCTGTTGGGGTACGTTCAGTCAGAGATTTTTATTATCCATCTCTGGTTCAGTTCACCGGAGCGTCTCCCTTAAGTCAATATTTTGGTGGAGGCAGCCCATGACAGGATTTACAGCCAGGGGTATTTGGATACATCTGGACACAGACATTTGCCCATTCTTTGCAAAACTGCTCACAGTAAAATGTAGCCCAGTCCATACTTTTGAGAGGCATTGCAGACAGACAGGAGGACACAGATGGACAGTCAGACAAACGGAGTGGACTTTTCATTAGACAGAGTGGTGAGTTGTGGGTACGCCTCTATAATCCCACACGGTCTGTTTGATTTGTCTTCTCACTCCGGGTCACTGGAGGACATTCAATGTCTTAGTTCTACCGTAGATTGATAAACACTCACGTCCACCATCTGCTTGACGTGTTTAGAGATGGTGTCTGGATCCAGCCTCGGTGTCACACCTGAGCCCCACTCAGCTACAACCGGAGGTTTGACAGGGGTTACTGGCTGAGAGAAGAGAGGGAGGAAAGAGGAGAGAGAGGGAAACACGAAACATGAAAGAAGGCACACATAAAAAAAAAACCCCACAAAATAACTTGTCTTTTGTCGAGGTTCATTTGTGGTTAACTTTGATGGAGCAGAGCCTAGCTTCCACCACCGGGGTGGAGATGAAACCTAGCCTAGCCTTCTAACAGGGTGGAGATGAAGGGACAGGATGTAAAGTCAGAGGTCAGGAAGAAGACAGGATGATGGTGGCAGATAACAGTTAAAAACTGTCAGCATAAGAGGCCTTGAGAGAGAGACACAGAGAGTGTAAGAGCGAGAGAGGTGTAGTAGGATTAAGAGAGAGAGCGGTAGTAGGATTAAGAAAGAGAGGGGTAGTAGGATTAAGAGAGAGAGGGGTAGTAGGATTAAGAGAGAGAGGGGTAGTAGGATTAAGAGAGAGAGGGGTGGAGTGAGTAAGAGAGAGAAGTAGGAAGGTAGAGACAAAGTATTTTGATTTTTTTTCCATTTGCTTTGGCAATATAATAAAAACAAAAGGGAGAGTGATAGAGAGACAGGGAGGTAGTAGAGTGTGATTGATATATGAATGATGCATTGTGGGTCAACCTTCCTGTGACTAAATAATCTACAATCTGTGAGTGGTTATGATGTAAGGTGATTTAGCAGACAGCGTTGAGATCCATCGACTCCCCTGCAGATCTTTAGGGGCCTGTTTTTTTTACTGCTGACCCAGATTATGCCCAGTCCTGAGCTAAAAAAAACCGAAGCTCCATGGAAATCTCAATGGAGCTTGAATTTTTTGTCCAGGAATGGGATATGTCTGTCCGCGTATCTGGCTGTAGGCATCCCTGCTCACCTGTATCTTAAGGTTTTTGGGCTCCTTGGTGTAGGATAGCTCGTAGATCTCGTCCTCAGTATAGTACAGATCCAAAGACAGCTGGGGAATGAGAAACACAGACACACCGTTAATATACACACATATGGCGGAGCGGTGCTGTGGAACCTGTCCAGAACGCTGTAGCCATCCGGTGTTCAACCGTCCAGCGTTCCACCATGTCACCAGGCTACTCCAAACACTCCGCTGGTTTCAGGTTAATGCTCAGACCCACTATCAGGCTAAAGTTCGCAGGCAGAGTCAACTCAGAGTGATGTTTGTCAAGCACACGGCACAATGTATCCCAATGTTCAAATGTGATATTTTGCCCATGATAAAAACACATGCTACTTAATCTGCCTCTCCAAGTGAAATTAGTTTTAAAATTCTAACATTGATGAAGTTTCTGAACAATGAACACGATGTTTGCACAGTGTGTTTCTGAACAATGGCCCATGTCATCGACTGGCCGGGTCCACTTCGATGGAACTCCCGGGCAGGAGTGTCCTGTTCGCATGGAGATCCGGGACTCATCTCACCGTGAGCAGGTGCAGCAGGTCTTTGTTGGCCTCGAAGGGAGGGGTGTATGAATGCAGAGCCAGCAGGTCCGAGATGTTGGAGTACAGGTGTTGGAGCTTCCCCAGGTTGATCTTCTGCTCCTCCAGGTAGTCTGGCAACGCCTCATTCAGGGAGATCAGGTCCTTCAGGTGGACCCCCAGGATGGGCACCTTGAACCCGGTACACTCACTGTACACCCGCCTGTAGTTGCTATAGTTACTGGAAGACGACAGTAGCTCCGTCATCTCGCTCAGGGCCTGGAGAGAAGGAGAGGAAGAAGAGGAGAGAGGGGAGAAGATTGACAGGGAGCAGCCAATGAGAGATGAGAAACACAAGGGGACGGAACAATATGTTGTTGGATTACTTTGTGGTTAAAAGTTTACTCTAGTTACTAACACAGCGTCTTTAGATCCTGTATGGCTCATTTAGTAAAGTACTGCCCGTGAAATGCCAGAGTTGTGGGGATCCCACAGGGATCCTTCTGGGTAAGATCATTTGGTAAGTGACTAAAATGTCAACATCTACCTTTTAAACATTTCCTCTGCACTTCACCATGGTAACAGAAAACACACACGAGGGCCCTTTAAGTAATGAATGAAGAATGTGTTGCCGTGTGAATGCGGGTAAAGAATCTGCTGCTTCGGTCTGAATAGCGATCCGCTATGAGCCTTTTTTAATGGATGAAAGGTGTTTGAACCCTGCGTAGGGCTGACCTTGGTGACATCTGGAGGCAACAGACTGGCGGTGTCCTTCAGACGCGAGATGGAACTGTGACACAGACCTCCTGTCACCGCCATCAGGGTGTTGAAGTTCTGCAGCGCACGGAGCCTCTGTGGGGGGGGGGGGGCAGTTGTCATAATTTTAAAGAAATGGGAACTTAGCAGAAATGGGAACTTAGCAGAAACAAAACCTTCTCAGCTACAGCTACCACTCACACAGTTCATAGACGTTAGATTTTGTTGATTTAATTTAGATCCCCTTTACATAAAGGGGCCATATGTAAGATTCTTTATGTAGCCTACAACTTGGAAACATACAAGCATAAATGACCAGTAGACATCGGCAGTTAATGTTTTAAATTGTGTTTCAAATAATGTTTTTCCACAAAATTTTTCAGAGTGCCTGAGATATATTCCCCATTTAAACTTTCACGCCGGTCCGTCCGTAAGTTTGCATTGACCTAGTCTCCTCATATTCGCTTAGTCACTCTCAGTACCCCCCCACCCCACCCCACCCCCACTCAATGACCCTGGACTAGCTAATACTATTCCGGTCTCGTTCGGTGAGGAAACAGGAGGTGGAGACAAATCCTGCCATTGTTTCAATTTGGTCTTCTGAACGTTAGGCTACATTCACAGAACCCCTTCAGCGCCGTGGCGAGAGACAGCCGTCTTGGTACCCGATACGCCAGAGACATTACAGAAGAACAAAACGTTTTACTTCATGTATATTTCACACAGTATTTACATGTAAACATCACAAACTAGGACGGGCACAGCCTGATACAACTGAGGCAAAGTAACTCGTGCGTGTCTGATCGACCGCTTGCACTGAATACCACGAATGGGAAACCAATGGCTGGCTACGGAAAACACCCAACTTAAACCAACTCATCAGCACAAAAACCCTGATACCACATAAAATGGGGAACGTTATTTAAAAAAAATACATTCTCTTGTTGGAGCCTGCTCTGCCCGCTGAATAACGAAAATACCTTCTGTAGGCGAAAATACCTCTCATCGCCTACAGAAGAGGTTGCAATATACGAGATAAGTTAGTTTAATGTCAACTGCCAGCCCATATAGAGAAGAAAACGGACCCATCAGTGCCCCATAGGCCCATACCAAATGTAGCTGTAAGTGAAGAGGCACCGCACAACAGTCATGGAAGTAGAATTCTCCACGTGTCATCTACATTTCAGCCTTTAGATTCGTGGGCATAGAGAAAGTTAGGAAATCAGACAGCGGGGGTGATATTATCTGTACTCTGAGCAAAAGGGTGTGTTTGGAGATTTTTACTCTCCAGACATTATTTCTGAAAGGCCTTATAGGAGTTTCCGCTTCATATGATGTTGTAAACATGAATGAATTAGTGTCATGTGTAGTATCAGTTTAACAGTTGATATTATCTTTCCATCCTCTAAAGAGCCCAGTATGGAAACCCATTTTAATAAGCTGATACCCCTGCAATGGTTTTTACAGTTGTGAAATACTGTCTGTCAATGTAGAAACAGAAGTAAATAAATGTTATTGGTTAACCCTATAATCTTTTTCCTAGCTCCTTTCCCATTGGACATATTCAGTTTATGTGGGTGGAGCTATATCTGCACTGGGGAGACATTCGCAAATATAACTAAAGCTCTGATGAGGGCCTTGAGGCTGATGAATATGCTTCAATAAATGACAAACAACAATACTAGTAAGAACAGTGTGCTGGTTTCTCCTTTCCTTAGTGTGATATTTTCCTTAGTGTAGTAAGTTAGATCAGAGGAGCGAGTGCCTTGTTGATTTCTTTGCTGTATGTTACTTAACAACCATTCTGATTCTGATTGCAACTCTGTTCTCAGTGAGAACACTGGGTTTAGATTGTGGAATTAACATCATCTTTCAAACCTTGTGGAAGAGCAATGATGGGTCATAAATACAGCAAAAAAGTCAGAGAAACACCCATTAAAACACTTAGTGAGTGTTGTTGGATAAACATTCCCCCAAAACACGACACAGCGGACCATGCAAAGCTGTGGCAAAGATTTTCCAACATCAACTCATGTTCAATAATGTCAAAGGCTGCTCTGAAATTTAGCAATGAAGCCCCAACCATCCTCTAGTTCAAGGTGGCCGCCTTTCTCTCCATACTCTGTAAATTAACATTTTCCCTGCAGCTCATTTAAGGACAGACACACGGTGCTGTGCGTGCGTACGTGCGTGCCTCTGTGTGTGTGTGTGCCTATGTGTGTGCGTGCGTGCCTGTGTGCGTGCGTGCCTGTGTGCGTGCGTGCGTGTGCGTGTGTGCGTGCCTGTGTGCGTGTGTGTGTGCATGCGTGTGCGTGCATGTGTGTGCGTGTGTGCGCGTGCGCGCGCGTGTGTGTGTGCACGTGTGCGTGCCTGTGTGTGTGTGTGTGTGCGTACGTGTGTGCGCGTGTGCGTGCGTGCGCTGCTGTAGGTCACCTGAGCCACATGTATGAACTTGGTGAACACCTGGGCCCTCTGCTGGGCCGTGTGGCGGCTGAGGATCATCAGCTGGACCCACTGGGACACGCCGTTGCACATCATGACGCTGCGCTCCAGGGCCGGGTTGTCCCGCACCGAGCCACGCACCACGTAGCTGCGGTAGTCCAGGAACTGGCGCCGGCGGGACAGAAAGACAAAGACGCGTTTCAACAGGGCAGTGTTGGTTCCGAGCCTCGCCGTGAGAAACTGCCACAGTGTTCCGCTTTGGGCTGCTGCAAGAAGCTCCTCCCACCTCATCAACCACTGTCCGCCTTTGGCTGGTGTTGGCTCACCTCTAGAATGTTCCCACTGACAGTCTGACTAACTGTCTGATTGACTGACTGACTGGATACATGACTGACTGACTGACTGAATGAATAACTGCATGACTGACTGGCTGTCTGACTGGATAACAGACCGAACCTTCTTACTGGCCGACTGCATAACTGGCTGACTGGATAACGGACTGACTTGATGATTGGCTGACTGTATAACTGACTGGCTGAATAACTGACTGACTGTCAGGGTAACTGACTGACTGGCTAACTGACTAGACAGTCGACTGACTCACCGAGACGTTGCAGAAGTTTTTGAACTCCAAGTAGGAAAGGTGTTCAGCCATCTCATCCGGCTCCATGTGGTCAAACAACAATGAGACCTTCCTCTTCTTCACGGACGGCGAAGGGGCCTGGGAGACTGGGGTCACTGAGCTGTAGGGGACAGGGAGACTGGGGTCACTGAGCTGTAGGGGACAGGGAGACTGGGCGTCACTGAGCTGTAGTGGACAGGGGGACTGGGGTCACAGCTGTAGGGAACAGGGGGACTGGGGGTCACTGAGCTGTAGGGGACAGGGGGACTGGGGTCACAGCTGTAGGGAACAGGGGGACTGGGGGTCACTGAGCTGTAGGGGATAGTTACAAAGGGATAGTAGGGGATAGTTTCTGTTCATCCTATTTCTATGGGATGGTCTCTCACCTTATTTGCGCGAAGGTCTCAAATGTGCAAGAACATTTTCCTCTGTGACAGGAGGCGTACTCAAACAGACAGGGAGGGATGGCATCATAACTGCCCCGGCAACGAGAAAGAACAAACAGCATCAATACATATTTTTTATTAACACACACTATGCCTTTTGAAACCCAAAGTATAATTTTCCTGTTTTCCGCTGACCCTGTAACACCACCTGTAATCTCATTGCTAATCCCTAGGATGAAACTAACCTTTCTGAGGGCAAAAATAAGAGGACCCGCAAAATGAGGTTCAACTGTTTTGCTATCCCTGCTGGGAATTTTATATAGTACAAGTACAGGACAATTTGTACATTCACACATACAGTAATACAGACACGCCCACACAATGGGACTCACAGGTAGGATGTGTCTATGATGTCCTGAGTCTCAGACCGCACCAGTGTCCAGAGTTCGGACATCATCTGTTCCAGCTGCGGGTCGGCCTCGAACACCGCCGGGAACCTACTGATCCACTGTCTGAGGGCGCACACGGAGACACGTGTTCACTATGTGCCCACAGACATCACCGGCGGCACCGAGGTCACCAGAAAAGTCTCATCCGACCACTGTTCGAGGAATTCGACGCACGCTCTAATCCGGAGCGACGCGGCTGCGTACATTTCGACGTCTCCGCCCGCTCCGGTGGGAATCGAACCCACAACCCTGCGGTCGTGAGCACCGTGCTCTGCCAAATGACCTACACGTGATCCCGTCGTGTGGTCGTGTGTTGCCCGTGAACCCACCGAAGCCGACCTGAATGACACCCCAACGCCACACATGACCTCGGTGACCTCCGTGACCTCGGTGACTTCCGTGAGGTTAGAATAGGTGCACGAGAGAAACATACTGACCTGATAAGGTGACACACCTGGGGCCTCCGCAGACCTCTCTTCTCCACCGGACAGTCCTTATAGGTGAGACGGTCAAGGAAGAACTGGACCGGCACTCCTTACAAATTACACATCCACAGCAACAGCTGAAACTGCTCATCTGGATTAAACACAAACACGGATTCCACAAACAGCCCACTGCAAATCTAGACCTCCATCCAGAACTCTGGACAACCCGCCAGAACAAATGGACAACTCACCAGAACACTGGACATCCCACCAGAACACTGGACAACCCGCCAGAACAAATGGACAACTCACCAGAACAAATGGACAACTCACCAGAACACTGGACATCCCACCAGAACACTGAACAACCCATCAGAACCCTGGACAACCCACCAGAACCCTGAACAACCCACCAAAACACTAAAGAACTAACCAGAACACTGGACAACCCACCAGAACGCTGGACAATTAACCAGAACACTGGACAAGCCACCAGAACACTGGACAATTAACCAGAACACTGGACAATTAACCAGAACACTGGACAAGCCACCAGAACACTAGAAAGTCCTCCAGAACACTGGACAAACTAACATTAATCAGCTTCCGCAGTAATGGGCCAGTGAGTGAGGAAAGGGTAACCAACATCTATTGCTAAAAAGCAAGGCAGGGGTAAACAAAGCTGTACTTGTTTCCTGGTCAGAGGGATTAAAGGAGACGTGACTACGAGGTGCAAGGCACCAACCAGACTGATCCCTGGACAGATCTGTGTCCAGATACATTTAGAACATTTAATCTATCCTGCCTAGATTTCTTATTTGCAGTTATGAGACTATTCTATTGGTCAATAAAAGTCAGACAAACTCCTTCACGATTATATAACTTGAAGTATATTCAAACCTTTGACTGGTACTGTGTTTTAAATTACAGTATGCAAACAGTATGTAGCCACACAACCAATTCGAAGAAAATGAGACTCAAAGTCTGTTCAGGAAGGAGTTTTAAATACAAGTTGTTCAGTAAATAGTTTGAGAACTTAGAAAATGTTCAAGTGAACTGAACACACCACGTGTGTGGTCCCTGTGGCAGGAAGCTAAAATGTGTTTTTTTCTGGATAAAAAATAAATTAGCCGTGCATCATGAGTAAAGGATATAGTGCAAGTAGCTTTTGGGCGAAGATCTGTGAGGGAACAACCCAGCTGTGCATCATCAGGGTCATATGAACCAGCTGAGACCCCCGCGCTAGCTTCCCATCAGAGTCTGAAACACATCACATAGTTTAAAGGTTAGAGGTCAAACCAGCTGAGACCCCTGCGCTAGCTTCCCATCAGAGTCTGAAACACATCACATAGTTCAAGGGTTAGAGGTCAAACCAGCTGAGACCACCAGTGGCAGCTTCTCATTGGAGTCTGAAAGATATCCAGTCAACACATGGTTCAGGGGTTAAAGGTCAAAGATTACAATAGGAGCAAGATTAATCTGATCACTTACAGAATATATGTTAACATACATGACAATATATTTTGACGACTTCTGATCTCAGCCTCATAACAAGAGTGATCCTACTGAGTGATCGATCGTAAGGTGTCTGTTGTAAAAGTGTTAGGTAGCATTGTAACAGGTGTGTCCAGAGCGTTCCTGTAGTGATGGGTATTGTATTGTAAAAGTTAATGTAACTGAAGAAGCCTGACTCAGCAGTGTCTTAGATATACTGCAGTTGGGTCATCAGGTTATTGGAAAGGAAAGGATGAAGAGAAAAGGTCTTGGAGAATGGTACTATCAAGTATTTGGTCAATTAAGCAATAGCTGATAGCTTGGTCACTGGTAAATGGAATGTTAGCTACATAAAGTGGTACCAAGGCTAAATGTCTACTAATGTACACTTAAATGTCTACTTCATAGTTTCAGATAGTTTGTGTTTCAGTGGCAAACATGTCCCCAAACTGTGGTTGAAAAAGTAAATCCTCTTTCCTGTACCCATTTTGAAAAAAGGAGAAACAAATTTGGCTTCAGTGTTTAGGTTTAGGACTAAAGTTACAATTGGGGTTGGGGTTAGAATTAGGGTTAAGCATTAGGGCTAGGCGTACCTGTGAGGTTATTGAGGTTAAGGTTAGGGTTGAGGTTGAAGATATGGTTCGGATTAGTAAAAGTATGATTTTTTGGGGCAATCAGCATTGGTGTCCCCATTTAGTAAACGTGTGTGTGTGTGTGTGTGTGTGTGTGTGTCTGTGTGTGTGTGTGTGTGTGTGTGTGAATGAGAGAGTTGGCACCAGCTGTGTGGTCTTTTGCTCCAACAAAGCTTGATTGTATGTATGCCTTTTGTCTCACATGTGCCCCTTCTCTGTCACCCTCCCCATCTCCCTCTCTATCCCTCCCCCTTCTCTCTCTCTCTCTCTCTCTCTGTCTTTCTCCTCTGCATTCCTCCCTCTCTCTCATTTCTTGTTATGTAACCTTTTATAGTCAGGCTTCAGAGCTGGGCATGTTTGTACCTCAGCTACATTCAAGGTTCTTAATTACATCCTATCTGCTATATAGATAAAAATCTGTACCGCAAAAATGTTTTTATTGACCTAGCCAAAGCCTTTGACCTAATCCATCAAATTCTAATTAGCCGACTCGACTGCCATGGGCTCTCAGAGAATTGCTTAGCTTGGTTCGAAGACTTCTTGGGCCGTGCACAGTGTGGCGCTAGGGCTGACCTCGTTCTCAGTATACATCAATCATTTTGCACCTGCCGCAAGTGATTCCCTTTTCCATCTTCATGAAGACGACATTTTTTAAATACATCTTGTTCTCTGTGCTGACCACCCTTCTATGGCGCTTCAGCAGTATACAACTTGCCTTATTTGATCTCCAAGTAAGGCAAGTCTACTGCTAAATTCCAGTGGAACTAAATGCATGTCTCTATCTGAAATTACCCCTACTTGCCTCCCCCACAAGGTTCTCACTCTAAATGGATTTGATTTAGGACACTTCAATACATACAAATATGTTGGTATTGGGGTAGTCTGTTCACACTCTTTCCTGACCCATCCCAATGAGAAAAGGACATTGTAAAGACGTCTTCCTGGTTGAAAAGGCTTTGAATAGACGTTGAAAATACATATTCTAAATGATTTTGCTCAGTGGGATATTGGCCAGCTCCAAGCTGGAATCAAATCCGTAATTGTTCTTCTTTATCCATGTTGCCAAACAAACTCTTTTCAAATGACCATCTCATTAGTCTTGGCTTTTGCCTATGTAATTCATAGGCTTGCCACAAATAGTCACCTTAAGAGACTGGATGTTGTTTTCCACAATGCCATCCATTTTGTTACCAGTCCCCAATCATCATTGTTATTTCCAATTCTCCATTTTACCTCAGCTGCCTCCCATAGTATGCTTTAACTCAAATCATTGTTTTAAGTCAGTACTACCTTTAGCCGTGCATTCCTTTAATTGGAATGGATGGCAAAAGACTCTACGGGTAGACAGTCTCATCACTCTATACCCCTTTAAAAAATGATTGTCTTAGCTGCTATCTGATCACTGTATCTTAGCACCTTATTCCATCTGTATGCACCGTATAAAGAATAATAAAACAAAAATTAATTATTTATTAGTGTAAAATTATTCATCTGACCTCTTAGATTTTTTTCCCTTCATTGTCACTAGTTTATTTTGAGTTTTCTGTGTTACTTATTGTGTAACTTTGTGTTTTCTTGCACTAAGGTCATGTCTAATTAGCCAGGTCAGGGCCAGGTCATCACTGCTTCGCTGGTAAAATAAAGGTTAAATAAACATTTATAAAAATAAAAACAGAGAGACCCGAGGACGGTAACATCATCTCTCTCGGTCTCCCTGTCTCTCTCTCTCTCTCTCTCTCTCTCTCTCTATCCATCTCTCTCTCTTCCACCTTTTTCCTCTGCACCACCTTCCCTCTGTTTCTCACCGAAGCAGTGCAGGCATCTGAGGATGAGTTCATCCAGGCTGGCAGCACGATTCTGGGGGCTGGGCACGGGGTTCTGCAGAGCCTTGGATATGTCCTGGAAACTGGGACAAGTCATTCTTCTCTGGACCGACCTTCTATTTCTCACGCCTCCTCCTACCCCACTGGGGATGTCCCCACGAGACTTTCTGCACGGGGGGGGGGGGTAGGAGGAGGGGGTAGGAGTCAGGCAGGGAGGGAGGGAGGGAGGAAGAAGGATAGGAGAAAGGTGTTGGAGGGTGATAGAATGAGAGGAAGAGAGGAAGAAACACTGTCACATTGATATGTTTGCCATTCAGCAGTCAGTCCTGTCAAGAATGATTGACGGGATGTAGGACACAGCAGGTTCTGTGGAAATCCTACTGGATCTCCAAGTGCAATGATTCCAGCTGATAACAGATTGGGTTTATTTACAATACTCAGCTTAGAAAATTATTTATTTTTGTGTAGCAAAATAAGGACTTTCAAAACACAGGTGTTGCAACAAATATTTCTCTTCATCCATTCACTGAGCATGTGGTTAAATATGCATGTTTCAATGTTGAATAAATCTTGCCTTTCAAACAATATTTCTTATTCCTGCAAAATAATAATCAAATACACACCAACCCAGACACATACACACACACACGCGCAAAAGCATAGTTTTGTTTCCGACATATGCACATACATGGTATGGAGGTCAGTTATTGCGTGACAATGTTGTGTGTGTGTGTGTGTGTATGTGTGTGTGTGTGTGTGTGTGTGTGTGAGATTCTACTGCTGAAAACTATCATGAAACGTAAACAGGTTTTTCATTTGCACATCCCCACATGACTTTGCATTTTCTTTACAATGCTTATTCCCTGTCCCTGGTAAGTTGGTTCCCAGTTTAAATAAAAGCCTTTAAATAAAATACTTCTAAAGTGACCAGTGAAATGCCAATGTGCTCATGCCCATACAAAAAAATGTTGGCATGGTTAAAGAAAGTGTGAAGTATCTTCAGATTGAAGTGGTACAGGGCTGTATAAATGGTATCAGCCGATCAGCTGGTTAGCCAGAAATTAGTCAATCGTCAGAATGCATTCACCCCCGTCTCCCAGTCAACCCCCTTCTGACAGGGACCCAGCACAGGGTAACGGGAATCTGTATTTTCTGACTCAAATAAAGCGATGTTTGGTCCAGTTTTTATATGAACATATTGACTAAAGTCGGACAAATACATTTACAAAATAATTATTGGGCAGAATGATTCTATTTTATTGCAACTTAATCAAATGCCAAACTATGTAAATGGGGTGTTTTACCCCACTATCGGGGCAAAATGCCCCTCCCAATGTGATAAAATGCTCCCAGGGTTTTTTTTTACCCCCAGTTAAGATTTATTCTATATTTAGGTGTTCTAATATCATTCTATCAATGTAATCTATACCACTGAAAATTATTCAATCTTGATAGCAGTATTTAAGTGAGTTAGCAAAACCAATTTTAACTGTGATATTGCACATTCCAATATCCAAAGGCAACTATTTTTAAATACCTTTGTTAACCGTGCAAAAGTATTATGTTAAAAACATTAAATCAATAATATCGAGCAATTCATTCAATATCAGTGGCAATTGATAGGCCTAATATATATTACATATGTTAATATATGCTCAGTAAACTAGCTATTAAACTAAAAACTACTTATATTAGGCTATATCTTGAACTTTTGTTATATTTCAGCACTTTTTTTGTTATCATTTTGTTATATTTTACCAATATATTCTCAGGGGTAAAATACCCCCTGGGGCATTTTGCCCCAAAGGAGAGGGGGCATTTACTCCCAAACATGATCACCACAAAAAAACAAAAAAAAGTATTAGCATTATTTTCTCTGAACATTTGGATTACTTAGCCTAAGTCCTATTGACATATCAAGAATCAGTTTAGAAGTCTAACTTGACAATATTTCAAATCACCTGACAATATTTTTTAAATGACAAAAAAGATCAACTCATGTCAAAATTGTTTTTGTGGAATTACTTGCTCAGTTGAGATGATTCAACAACATTTCCTAGATGAACAAGAATAGTGGCAACCAAGGAATGTGTGGCAACCAAGGAAAATTTGCCGTCATTTGGAGGTTTGTTTTGAGAATAACAGGGAGGGGGGCGTTTAACCCAGGGAGGGGGCGTTTAACCCAGGGAGGGGGGCATTTAACCCCGAGCCACCCTACCCTGAGCTACCAATGGCCTTATTCATTGCAAATTCATCCCCTTGCTCATTTTTCAAGATTCATTACTTTATGAAAAATGAACGGCAAATGTGTGGCATTTAAAGTTTTTACGATCGAAAGGAGTTTAACATACAGCTCCGGAAAAAATGAAGAGACCACTGCACCTTTTTCTTTCCTTTCCAAAAAAGTCGAAAAGGAAGGTTTTGAATGAAGAACAGAAGGGTTAAAATTAAGAGACCACTGCAAATTGAACACTTCTGTTCCTCACTCAAAACCTTCCTTTTTGACTTTTTTGGAAAGGAAAGAAAAAGGTGCAGTGGTCTCTTCATTTTTTCCACAGCTGTACATTAGGTCATTTGTAAAATAATGATACTGGCACCAATTAAAACGGGCCTTTTTCATAATAGGGCGAAAAGACAGTTGCTCCAGTTACTCCCCAGGATCTACCTGTTCACGTGCCTCAACCTGACCTGCTTCACGCCAAAACACACACTCACTGTTGTTCACCGTTGTGCCGTGTTTCCACTGGAACCTCATATGGGTTGTCTGTCTCTGTGTGTATTTGACACACAGTTAAACTGGCGTACAATGGGTCTACTGTTGATGTTCACTGCTGTGTCACATGTCAACGTTACCGGAAATCCAAGCCACCTTCACTGCTGTCTTATCTGTCTCAGGGCTTTCTCGTTTTCCCTCCCTTCTCTCTCTTTTCCTTCTCAATCTTGTTCTCCCTCTCATCCTGTCCCTCTCATTGTTCTCACTGCTGTCTTTCTCCCTCTCCTCTGTGTCTTACCTTTGCCCAGCCTCCGTCCTCCCACTGGCTTTTCTCCTCTGGTTTTGTAAAGTGTATCAAGGGTTGACGAGCCGGAGGTCTCCCATGGCTCCCAATTAACCAGTGTTCAGTCAGGGCATGTCAGATGGTAACCGTACCGTTCGATCTGCTCTGCAGTGTATCAGTGTATCACGACACTGACGGAGAGCCGTGTCAGTGTCGTGTTGTGACCGTTTAGTGGCAGCTGTGGCGTCAGACCAAGGCAGAGGACTCGTACGGTTAAAAACAACATTGATCGTTTCTAAATAAGGCCTTTCTAAAAATCAGCTCCTTCCGTCCGGAATATGCTGCTGTGCAAATCAAATGCACCTCTTGACCTGAGGAATCGGGTGGATGAGCTACTGATGTATACCTGCCAGAGAAGAATGCTCTAAACAATATCCCAGCCAATAGTAATGCTTGTGTTCATTTTGGGGGTGGTGGTATATGGCCAATATACCACAGCTATGGGCTATTCTTAGGCACAAGGCCTGAGTACCAAACTTAGCTGTGGTATATTGGCTGTATTCCACAGACCCCTGAGATGGCTTATTGCCATAAAAAAACAGTTACCAATACAATTAAAACCATAAAATGTTGTTTTGTTCATCGTACCAGCGGTATACATCTCATTTACCACAACTTTCAGCCAATTGAACCACTCGGCTTATAATGGCATTTAGGTAACACCCTGCTTACATGACACACACAGACACACGCTCGCACACACACACATTCATAGTGGTGAGACACGGAAAAAACTGACATAGTTTAGCACAGGCATGTTTTACAAACTTAGCGGGTTTGTTTTTAGTGTGTCCATAAGGCAGGAAGACAAGGCATTGTGAAATTATTTGGACGAAAGCTGTCAGGCCTACATACCTTTGGCTGTCAGGGAAAATGAATGGGAGTGTGTGTGTGCGTGTGATTGGCCCTAATGCACCAGTCACGACATCGACAGGAAAGTGAGTGACTGACTTCACAGAAGTGACGATAAGTTCCCTGAATGACCGAAGTCTTACATCCCCTTCGCTCTGTCTTTCTCAATATCCCTCTTCCCCTCCCTGTCTGGCTCTCAGTACAACATGTTCTGTTTTACAAGTACCTGTTGTGACCTTTCACCTGCTTCAAGACAAAGACGCGCACAAACCACAAACAGTCCAATTTGGTGTACACAAACCTGGACACCCGTGGAGGCTCATTGGCATCTATACATAGAGGCCTTGTTTAATGTTTATATTTATCCATTGCACTGTTCCTGTACCAGAACAAGTACATAGAAAATATTTATATATATATATATATATATATATATATATATATATATATATATATTTTATATAGTGCATGAATATCTATCTATTACCATATTTATATATATATTTTTTCAGAGCTGTATATATATATATATATATATATATATACATATATATATAGATAAAGCTCTGGAAAAAATAAGAGGCCACTGCACCTTTTTCTTTCCTTTCCAAAAAAGTCGAAATGGAAGGTTTTGAGTGAGGAACACAAGGGTTAAAATTAAGAGACCACTGAAAATTGAACGCTTCTGTTCCTCACTCAAAACCTTCCTTTTCAACTTTTTTGGAAAGGAAAGAAAGAGATGCAGTGGTCTCTAATTTTTTTCTGGAGCTGTATATATATATATATATATATATATATATATATGTATGTATGTATGTATATGAATATATAGTATGTATTTATAAATAGCCAAATATATAAATGTATGTGCACATACAGTACATATAGCCTATAGCCTACACCAGTATTTCTGTACCAAGTATATCATAGAGTACTCCAACCCAGAACATTTAAATATTTATCCTATGAAGTACTTCCCAGAAACCGTGTGTGTGTGTGCGTGTGTGTGTGTGCGTGTGTGTGTGTGTGTGTGTGCGTGTGTGTGTAAATGTAAATCCCATTTGGGCTGTCAGCTTTTTGCTTTCCAGCTACCCATTTGCATTCGTCGACTCGTTCTGTGGGAGTAGTAGTGCTCCTGGAACAATAGCCCCTCTATCTGTCTACACACAGCTACGGTGGAGTCTACGTTATAGCGCGGAAGAACTGACCTTTCTCTAAGTGATATTATACACCTACGCTGAGGGGAAAAAGGTATCATCTCATAGGCAAATGTGTTTGTCGCGACACAGAGGGGCAGCTGAGACCAAGGCGTGTAGCAAAGCTGTTGAGCTTCTAGTTGCTGCGATTTAAAAAGAAGAAACATACAATCCAAAAAAGGGAAAAAAAGACATTTCTAATGAGAGAAAAAGGCAATAAAGAGAAAAAAAAGACATTTAAATACAATGAGGACAGTATCTGGTCCCTCAGGATCACAGCTACAGTGAGTGACTTCATAGATGAGCAGACAAATTGAAATTAAAGTTCACAATCACTAACATGCTGAACTGGGTTCTATAAACAGTATATACACAAAAACACTTTACTAAATTCCAGAAGGAAGACCAATCACCCCAAGCCATCAGCACTATTCACCTGTTTCACACAAATCTTTGTTCCACTCACACTTTTCCAGCAAAATTCTAAACACAACTCTAATTGTAAAGCAGTGTTGTCGCCATGTTGTCATGTAGAAAACACAACCATTCAATTTAACACTCTTAACAAACTGTTGTCCGGGCACAAACGCATAATTATTCAACAGGCAATAAGGATGTTGGTATGAATAAAAAGAACCACAGGTGAGCTCACCTGTGTTTTTGGAATAATGGATGAGAGCATCAGAGAGAGAGAGGTAGAGGAAGAATAAGAGGAGGTTGTTGAGGAAGAGGAAGGGAAAGAAGAACAATGATATCTAGTGACATTCATGACACTTGATCATGTGACCATTGTACATTGTATGACAATGAGGGAAACTGGGCTGAGAGTAAAGCCAGACCTGAGCCGTTTCACTGTTTCATCAATTGCCTGACTTTCAGAAATTAAAATAGGTAACTAACTGTAAACATATCTGGCTACTGTGCTTACCACTCTGTTTTCTGTACTCTTAATCTGTATGCATTAGCACAAAACAAAATTACATTAACTTGAGACATATTCACATCCTACAAAATATGCTTTTGCTTCTTTGTGTAGAATTGAGAGACACCAGTGGAAGCTGGTAAACCATGAATCATTTCTGGGTATTCAATAGTGTCATTATATTTGGCGCCTTTGTGTGTTTTTTTTAAGGCAAAGTTTCAATATATGAGAGGTAATACAGTTTTCAGTGTAATGTTTAATTTTGCGTGAGATGTCTGCGTTCGGACAATATGGTGAGAGTTTTGAGAAGTGTCTTTATAGTTTTGAGAAAATGTAGTACACATTCAGGAAATGTGTGTTAGCAGTTGTGAAAAACTGTAAACCACCAGCTGACAGCAGTGTGTGAGCGAGTGTGGGTGCAAAGGAGGGAACTAGTATGTAAGGTTAATGTATTGTATGAGCTCTGTGAATTCCAACTGAATTACACCTCTACGCCTCTCGTCCAACCCTATACTGCTGCTCTGACCCTACACCTCTGACCTGACCCTACACCTCTGACCTGACCCTACACCTCTGACCTGACCCTACACCTGACCTGACTCTACACCTCTGACCTGACCCTACACCTCTGACCTGACCCTACACCTCTGACCTGACCCTAATTAATCGTTTTTCCCATCTGAAACACCCCCTACGCTTCTCAAATGTGTCACAGAGTCCCCGCTCTCCCTCCCACACACAGACATGATGGTTGGGAACAACATGCAAATTCCTCTCTTTTTCTCCTTAATTGATTAATTGATGCCAGAGTCCTTTGAGAGCCTTTTCTCCATGCTGTCCTTTATCTCTCCTTTCTTCTCTCTCTCTCTCTCTCCCGCTCTCTTCCTTTTCTCTCCATATTCCATCCCTCCCTCTTTTAACAATGGATAAAACAATTCAGGGTGCCTTTTTAAAAAACTTTTTTCTACCCAGTTTCAGAAGGAACACGCTCTCTGGCATTCTATCTTGATTGAGCTCGTTGGCACACAGAGCCCCCAAAGGAGAGACAAGAGCCTGACGAGCCAATCAGAACTACACATATCTGGACGTGTCCGGCCAATTGTGTAGCACTCCGCAGGATCCCTGGGCTAATCAGCAAGTAGTATTCAAACCCTGGTTTGCCAAAGACAGGACTCTTCACCAACAAGTAAGTAAAAGTGCAACTCCCCCAAACCCCTCTCCCCATCCAATGCATAATGACTGCATTTCTGTATTTTCTGTGACATGCAAAATGTATAGAGGGATCTCTGGAACACATCATGGTTATGGAACTCTGTTCTCCAGTCCACCTTAAAAAGCTGATACAGATCCCACCCTCCAATCCACCATAACAAGCTGATATAAATCCCATCCACCAGCCCACCTTAACAAGCTGATATAAATCCCATCCTCCTTGACCACCTTAACAAGCTGATACAAATCCCATCCTCCTTGACCACCTTAACAAGCTGATATAAATCCCATCCTTCTTGACCACCTTAACAAGCTGATACAAATCCCATCCTCCTTGACCACCTTAACAAGCTGATATAAATCCCATCCTCCTTGACCACCTTAACAAGCTGATACAAATCCCATCCTCCTTGACCACCTTAACAAGCTGATACAAATCCCAACCTCCTTGACCACCTTAACATAACACCAACACACCCTGTTCAAAAAGAGGAGCAGCCTCTATGTCCAATTGAAACCCAGCTAATTAAAACAGACACTTTCCTCTTGGTTCTGTGAAGCAGAGATAAAAATAAAATGAATTGACTTCAAGCTAACCAAGGTAAACCAACGTTATTTAAATTCTCATCCACTCACTGAGCAGGCAAAAGACCTCAGTCAGATAGAGCTCATATTACTGACATCAGTGGTCAAATATACAATTTCTGGTATTTTTAGTCATTTAGCAACTCAAGCATTGTCTAAGAGCACAGTAGCACATTCAACCCCTTGTTGACTCAGGGATTTCATCCAGCAACCTTTGAGTTACTAGCTTAGCGTTGGACACACTAAGCTTTGAGCCACAAATTTGGTTGTTAAAGATGTTTTCATACACACAAGCCCTGTTCCTCAGGCTTGAGAGAAAGAAACGTAAGCATGTAGATGGAGACCATAACCAAGCCATCCCAAACACCTTGGGTGAATCATAGTCTATAGAGTCAACTTCACAATAACATACAGGTTAATATGTCTATGCTAATCAGTCCTCACAGTACCATACAGGTTAATATGTCTATGCTAATCAGTCCTCACAATACCATACAGGTTAATATGTCTATGCTAATCAGTCCTCACAATACCATACAGGTTAATATGTCTATGCTAATCAGTCCTCACAGTACCATACAGGTTAATATGTCTATGCTAATCAGT
>JACXGI010007854.1:0-35588 GCA_016801175.1 Esox masquinongy
AAAGTAGAAAATGTTCTGCATTTCTTAACATTGTCACTATGCAGTTATAGCTCTGTGACCCATACATTTCAATCAACAAAGTAGAAAATGTTCTGCATTTCTTAACATTGTCACTATGCAGTTATAGCTCTGTGACCCATACATTTCAATCAACAAAGTAGAAAATGTTCTGCATTTCTTAACATTGTCACTATGCAGTCATAGCTCTGTGTGACCCATGCAATTCAATCACCAAAGCAGAAAATGTTCTGCATTTCTTAACATTGTCACTATGCAGTCATAGCTCTGTGTGACCCATGCAATTCAATCACCAAAGCAGAAAGTGTACTCCTTCGTTTCTCAAGTGTGCTTTTATTTTACATTTAAAAAAAGAACTGTCAAGAAAATATGAATAAATATCATAATTTATTCTCAGTCTCATTGTTGATATCTGAACATTAGAATGGTACCATTCAAATTCCAGTATATGGCGCCATACTATTCAACTGGAAGTCCTGCTAAGTCATTTTCTATGAAGAGACATGAGATGCAAAACGGTAGAAATACCCACCCCTCGTGCCAGTTCCCATAATCCTCTTCAAAGTTTCATATGGTGTCATTAGTATTGTAATGCAAAGCAATCTGCCGACACCCTGCTGGCTAACCAGCTTGACACATTTAATAAATACTTATGTATTACAAATGTGTCTGATAAAGCCTTTGCCTACTGAAACAATGCATGAGTATTCAGATATACCGTTTAGGGCTAAGCTATGTGGATAAATCTCTGTTTGCTATGTGCCATATGTGTATCTCAGTAGCTTCAAGAGGTCTTTTTTAATAAATGGAAACAAAAACATTCCACAAATTTTCACGGCGTTCTTACTAAGACAGTGGAGTGAACTAAAATAATGCTTATTGCGGCTGGTGGACCGGCATAAAAATCAACCCTCCTTATCTTCAGGCGTGATGTTTTATATCCCAGCACAATATCCCTTATGCCCTCTGAAGGGCTGGCAATCTATCCTCAAAGCACTCATATTTTCTCCAGTGTATCTTCCTGGGCACAGAAAATCAATAGCTAAACGAAGTAATGAAATCCATTGGCCACGGTGCTAGTGGCTGTGGCACTGCCAGCTGGGACGTGGCTGTGCCGCTGAATTCTGACTGCATTGGTCCTTTCACTTTCTCCCAGAAAACAATTTAGCCTCTCACGAGCCATAACTCACTTTTAAAGACCCGATCTTATTTTGCAAGGACCCAACGTTATTGCTATTTCCCGATTTGATTTCGAGCTAATTCAGTTTAGTTTATACAGTGCCCTTGACGAAGTCTCCCATTCACCAGAGAATGATGCGCTAAGGAGAAGGAGGCCTTTATAATTGAGCGAATAATTTTTCCTTTTTTATACAAATCAGTGCTCCTAGTGTGGCCTTTTGAAGAAGCTCTAAGCACAGGGATTTGTTACATATTTAACTGTGTGAAATTATGGAGAGTAATTTTACAGAGTAACACAGCCACTGAACATTTAGGTCATGGAACTGCATGGTTAATGCACAATACAGCCTCCGAACAGGAAGTTGGGACATGAGAGGGCCACGTCACGTGAGAGGTCGGAGAGGAAAATAAGCTGAATTCCTAATAGAACTGTTAAAGTGATATTTAAGCGATAGCATTTCCCAAGGGTCGATTGAAATTGTGGATTTAGTATCATGACAGAAACTACATTAACAGCTAGTGTTGTGTCAACACTGGTCGTGTTAGCTTGCATGAACATCTTTAATGTAAAGCGTTCCTGACACAATGGAATTGTGCTTTCCTGGAAAAATTATATTACTTAGTATCCTACTAAATACTGACTAAAGGCATGATATGGTATTCCTTCAAAGTTAATAAATATTACAATTGATTCAGTTCTCCCAGGTTTGTTTGTCTTAAAATTGTCACAATTTGTTCAAAACATGCAGGTCTCAACTAGTCACTTACGGTACTCTTAAGGGTTTTTCAATTCCACCCTCTGGAGGTGATGTGATGCCTCCTGCTTGGGTTGTATCTGCTGCTGTGAACATGCCTAGGCATTTATCTGTTCCATTGGGAGAAAGACCACACGGTTCACACACACAGCCAGAATGGATCCATCTGCCAATGGTTCAGAGGTGAGCGAGAAGTCAGTGCTATCTTCAATATGATGCTACAGATGGACAAATAGCCAGGTAGCCCACCAGATATATACAGTAAATCACTCCGGGAATCCCCATGGAGAGAGAAAGCCCAATGGCTGGGGCGTCTGAATCTTATGGAGTGAGGGCGAAGTGGGCCAACATTCTGCCAATTTTCTCACTGATGAAACATCTGATATGAATTCTATTCCCAGAAGTGTGATGTCTCACAAAGGGAACAACGTTTTTGAGATGTTACACTTGGTCAAAGTTGAAAGAAATTGCATTTCTCTCCCAGGTTCCGTCCACAGCTTGTGGGCTGTTTTTGTTTAGCTATGAACAGCACTGATGATACTTTAACAAAATGCCAATAAACAAAACATTCTAAAATTTCAGAAAATGTTCCTTAATTAAACTTTGATGAATTGTAAAATACTGTATCATGCATTATTTGGCAGATGGCCTCATTTGTTATTTGCCAATGTCTCAACAACATCTCATGTATTGGCATGAACATCGTCAATGAGGCTGTTTAGAAATGAAATGAAAGAGTGGTTATTAGAGTGACATAGTGGAAGTCTCTGTGTGTGCTTGGACACTGTCTTCTGCCTCTTATTTTGGTATTACTTCATTATCTTCAGTCTTTCCGTAATTACATTTTCTGCAGGCAACCACACATTTAAAAGGCTTTAGTTCGATTCAAAATACTTAATTATATTCACTGACCCTTTTATATTCACCTGGTCTTTCTAGAAAAAAGTATGCTACTGTGCTTATAGTGTAGAGTAGTATACAGCATTTAACACATGCTCTGCTCCCATTGAGCAAAGCTTATCCACTGTGATGAATGCTGTGTCCTAAATCATTGATTTTCTGTGCCCTACAGATGCTCTAACCATATGTGCGCTTATATTTTATTAAAGATTTTCTGAGGCAAACATGAACCATGTTGCCGACTGCTGTGTCGAGACAGGAATACAGGGAGAAATAAAAGCAAGCAGTAGCTGGCCATTCTCTCATACAGAAGATTCATTATCTCTTTGAGGACGTCGATCGTGTGCCAATCCACCCAGTTACTAGGTACAGAGGGCAGGATAATTAATGTCAAGTGCAATCAAGGTATTTGAATTTGAATTAAATATCTGTTACAAGGAAAGACTGCTACGGTTAACTTTGGTCTTTATGAGGCAATTTGCAGAATAACTTGACAATACACTGCAGCTGACCTGCTGGTTATTGTTGCCTAGGGAGTTCCAGTGGTGTAGACTGGTGCTTCTGGTGCACGTGTACTGCTGCAGTATGCTTAAAGCAGATGCTCTCTCCTCACCCTTTCCTTACTATCCTTGTCTAATAAAGACCACACATTTGTGGTTATACTGTGGTGCAAAATAACTACAGCAGAAACATCTGTAGTTTTGGATGAAGCATTTCTGCAATTCTGGCCCAACATACTTTTAAACAAAATTACCACAATTGGACTGCAAGTGTTTCTATAGGTGTTCCATTTGACGTTCCCTGAAACGCCCTCTGACATGATTTGGGTCTTAGGGAAGATAGCAATGATGTGTGGGATGTCGAAATGACCCTGAAAATCACTCCAGAGTCTATGGAAGCCCTTGGTGACATCCGACGATGTGAAGTGATTCATACAGATCAGATATGTCATCTAGTTGCAAGGATAGTCATGGTTACAAAAACATACAATACAACAGTATACAAAACATCTGTGAATGAGAGACTGCACGGGGTACACGGATTGCTCGGGGCTCGTCATAACACGTGACATTGCTATAAACCAATGCAAACCAATGAGGTCGCCACGCTATTTCTTCCCTATGTGTGTGTTGGTGTTGTTGATCTGCCTCTGCTGCAGTTCTCTCTGAATAATCAACGTTATTTTTCCTGTGCTGTAGTGTTTAAATCCACATTGTACACTGCCTCCAAAAAACATCAATCTATGAGATGATCACTGAGTATAGAGGCAAAGAGGTCAAGCTGCATCCGGGAAGGAACAGACGAAGAGACAGACACTGGAGGTGCAGCACGTTGATGAAAAATAAAATATGTACCGTGTGAAAAAGAAGCTACAATAGAGCAGGTGAGGGCCCCACGTCCTGATCTGATAATGCTACATTTAACATTTACATTTTAGTCGTCTTATGGAGCCGGACCTTTCCGAAACATATCACGAAACTGGCAGGCCATTTAATTTGCCTTGTAGACTCGGATACAGCAACTTGTGAAGGAATAGACAGGTTTTTGATGTAAAACATAGAAATCTGTACTTGATTGCAGGCACCCTGTACATGTAAGATCTATGTGAAACGTCACACACCACATTCCATTGATTAAACGTCTGACCTACTATCCCCCACTGCCACAGGACACCGGCACACATTTCCCCGAAGACAACTCAATTTACCTTGTGGTTATGCAATTCACTTTGTTGACAAGCTGTTTAAAACACTTATGTTTAGGGGGAGAGTTGTGAGTCGGAGGTGAGACATTTTTTTAATTCAATATCAGGTCATCATAGGAAAGCCATTATTGCACATACTACATATTGTATGTTTTAAAGATTTTCTGCATCCCTCTAAAGAAAATCTGAATTTATATAAAATAATGTTTTTAATCACATCTATATTCATTTATCAAATACCCACGTTTCTAAGCCTGTTTTGACAGGCCTGCTGTAACATAGTTTTAACAAATGCTTAACACCTAATGAAAACACTTCTCACATAGACCAGGCTTTTGGGGGACCTTATGCAGTACGCTTAGTAAATAAAAACATACAATTTCCTTACATTTTCTTCGAACCATTGTCTCAACTTACAGCAAGGTGACAATTTTGACTGCATTAGCCCAGTATGCTAATACCTGCATTTTCATGTGCAGGTATTAGCTTTTTAACTCCCTAATAAGCATACTAAAGCTTATTGCAAATCAAAGTGTTGTGATGGTACCTTGATTCTTTGGGAACACCCCTACAGGCAGTCCTGGACTTGACATCACTGAAGCATCCATAAATCCTGCTTTATTTCAGAGAATTCAAAGGGAATGTTAAAAGACCCTCATGGTTACAAAGCAAAAGCAATAATCCAAAACACGCAAGTTTACGTCAGAATAGCTGAAAATCTATAAAAAAAATTCACAGCACTGTACATCACAATCAACATTATACTCCACACAAATCATTACCCAGAATTATACTACACACATATCATTACCCAGCATTATACTCCACGCATATCCTTACCCAACATTATACTCCACGCATATCATTACCCAGCATTATACTCCACACATATCATTACCCAACATTATACTCCACACATATCATTACCCAACATTATACTCCACACATATCATTACCCAACGTTATACTCCACACATATCATTACCCAACATTATACTCCACACATATCCTTACCCAACATTATACTCCACACATATCCTTACCCAACATTATACTCCACACATATCATTACCCAACGAATGATAACCAGGATTACGTGGAGCACAATACAACCAGCACCCAACAACGACAGACAGGATAGGAGAAGGCGAGATAGTTCCCTCACCGAGACAGTTCCCTCAGCGAGATTGTTCCCTAAGCGAGACACTTTTGTTTTTGGCTTTTGCCGAAGCGAGCCCTTCTTAACCTCAGGGACTGATATGTTTAAAGTGTTCCAAGTATCGCTTAGTCAACTTACTTCCTGGTTTCAGGTATGGCCTCAATTCAGCTGGAGTTTTGTGCTATTTTCAATATAACAGACTTGAGACTAACATCTCAGTCTATTGACTGAAATAGTACAAGTCATAATCCCCACAAAACCTTGCAGCAAAACTGGAAAAGCATCTCTGCATTCTTACACCATTCATTTTTTCCACAGGGGAAGATACACTTTAAAGGTCTGGATTTCCTGTAGGCTTAAACTACCTTGCATTTGTGATAGCTGTGTAAATATATATAGGACATGTTGACCTATCGACTTTGGATAAATATAAGCAAATATATAGTTAATTGTTAATGGGAAATATCAAAAAATATTATCAAAATGCAAAATGCAGAACTGCATTATCAAAATGCAGAACTGGGGTAAGCCTAAAAAAACCACAGACCCTATTTGAAGTAATTCCAAAATTCTTATGGGAAAAATTTATGGTGAAATGCAAAAAGAACCAGGTTCGCATTTTGCCTGTAGGTTTTATGGGGATTATGACGCATCAACTATTTCAGTCTATTCAACTGTGATTTTTATGATTCATAAGACAGAAGACATTCCAGGACATATTGTAGATTTTGACTGTGTGGTGTCTTTGAGGTGTCATTCAATCAGCAGTGCTATGTGTTAAAAACAATCATGTGTAGTTTTACTGCTAACGATTGAATACATATGTCTTACTGTCTAATCGAATGTATTTCACAAAATGTGTTTCACTGTAGCCTATCGTGCCTTTATGTAAAAGCATAATTATATATATTTTTTTTTACAAAAAGTACAAATCCAAAACACAAACTCAAATTATCAATGGTATCAGCATCATATAAGTGTAATCGCAAATGTTCAGATTTTTGATAGTGATAGAGCCCCCTCCATATAATGTATCCATCTCTGTCTTTGCAGTGAAGTTAAGCTGTTCCCTGCAAGGGAATAATCTGTATGATGAATGCATTGATGTTTTAGGCCATCGTGGGTTTGTCTAGAATACTGTGCTTTTTGTAGGTCGGATTATCACACTGTGCAATAGTAAATATACCCAATTTTAGTGGTTGCAGAGGAGAGGAGGAATTTCCTTGCCTGCAAGGCTCCGATAACAGGAAGGAACATTGGAATCTTCGTTAGAAAGAGTCAATTAACATTACAGGGCTTGGTGTTTAAAATAGCAGAGACAGAGTGGGAGAGCCTTGACTGATAGAAGGCCTCCTGAATCTCTGATGTTTATCAGTTCTTTGAGAGTGTAGTTAAAAATATTTTCAGCAAATCTGCTGTAAAATTTCACAAGGGAGCAGTAATTTTGATTATGTTAATATTGCCTTGATGTTGGGGTCATTCATTTGAAAATATTTGTGTTTTTTGTATGGAATGTACATGCACTCAAACATCTTTCTACTGGTCAGAGCTTTTCTTAGGCAGGAGCTCCTCAAGCGAAGTACCAGCCCCTTTCAGTGTAGACTGCTTATAGGCTTCTCTTCTAAAACACCAGCTCATAAGGATTGTGGAGCTCTTTAAGCTAAATATAAAGACTTCCAGCACCTAAAATGAGAACCCGCTCCTATTTCAGTCCAGGTCAAGTGGTGCCTATGGTCTACAGCCTTCTTTAATTTATTTTGTAACATAAATGTTTTATCCTAAGGTTTACCAGTGATGGTAGGCTAGGTCATGTCATATCCTAAGGTTTACCGGTGATGGTAGGCTAGGTCATGTCGTATCCTAAGGTTTAGCGGTGATGGTAGGCTAGGTCATGTCGTATCCTAAGGTTTACCGGTGATGGTAGGCTAGGTCATGTCGTATCCTAAGGTTTAGCGGTGATGGTAGGCTAGGTCATGTCGTATCCCAAGGTTTAGCGGTGATGGTAGGCTAGGTCATGTCGTATCCTAAGGTTTAGCGGTGATGGTAGGCTAGGTCATGTTGTATCCTAATGTTTACATATTGTTACTTTACAACTTCACTGAAAATTGGATAAAATATTTTTTTCTCATCACAACACAACGCCAAAACAGGTTTTTTGAACTATTTGCAAATTTATTACAGTGGTTTGTATGTTAGGTGTCACATCCTGGCATGGCAGGCTTGTCGTTCCAGTGAGATCCAATGCCCTCTCTCCCTCGACACTTGTTTTGTTGTTTATCGCCCTCACCTGTATCCCTAATCACTGTCCCTATTTAAGTTCCTCTTTTCCCAGGTCTTTGTTTGGCCTATACCTTTTATTTTGGCTGTTCTGTCCTGTGTAGTGTTTTTTTGTTATATTTAAAATTATGTTATTAAATATCCTCTGTTCTCCCTGCGCTTGTATCCATGCCTCATCAACTGTTACATTAGGTTTTTTGTAATTGTTGAATAGTCAACAACAATATCTCAGAAAAAATAAATAATATTACATTTTGTAACACATACTCTCCATATTATGTATTTACTCAGCTTATTTTTAGCATTTTCTTTAATTATTCATGAGCATTTTCTTGCACAGCCAAGCAATGATAGGCTTGCTACCTTGTTTAGCACGCAATAGTGCACTTGTCATAAGCTTTCCACAAAGACTTAAATTGATGTTAACAACCCTTTACTGTATGCTTGAAATGTAAGCTCTTCCCAGATTCTTATCCCAGGTACCTGGATGAGACACCAGACTCTGTTGTAAGTGAAGTGGTGCCAGAGAACTTGTTAACCCCAATGATCAGGTCTAACATTTCCAAGCCGACAGTGATACCGACTTGTTGTTACATAATTTGGGCATTGCATTATTTTAATAACTATTTATATCTTATAATAAAATACTATTTCATTAGTTAGTATTGAACTAGTACTAACTAATGCCCCCCCTCCCACCCCAGAGCGTAAGTTCACATACACTCTGAATCAAATGATATATTCCCACAGGAAAGTATATTATGAAGGCTCTTTAGTTTCATCAAAGTTAACTGGAGGGACTTATCGTTAATTAAGTGAAAAAGAGAAACGCTGAACAAGAAACCAAATTTCAATATATTACGTTTTTAAATGAAGATTATACCCCCCTCAGCTGTGGTCTAGTGTGGTCCTTTGGTCTGAACTGCTGCCTCAGGTGCACAGGTACTGCTGCAGCATGGGTTCGAATCTGGCCAACGGCTATTTTAGGAATAAAACTCTCTTCTCTATCTAATAAATAATTAAAATACATATCAAATAAAAAAATCCCCTCAGCTAGCAGTGGTATTGATCCATCGATGTCTTCACACAAACTGAAAAGAACATTTTGCCAAGCAGTTATGATTCGCATCACACTGCTTGATTAATCAGGTACTTTTGCACAGCCCTTCGCAGGACTCCTGGGCATGGTCCATATGTTGTGGGCCCGGGATATGAACCTGTGTCACGGTGACCGAGTAACTTAGACTGCTGCGCCACTTGGGAGGCCCCAAATGTATGCAAATTCCCCAGCTTCAGACAGAGAAGCCTCACCTGAGAATTTTTCCCCTCAATATTTCAGACGTTTCGTCTGAGTCTTCTTTTTAACTGAGCTTTTGTGATGGATATCTGGAACTGTGGTTTTGTAAACTCTTAAATCAAGGCCACGTTTTAGCATTGAAGATATTTCAGTGAGTTGTCTTAAAAAAAACTAATTTCAACCTTAATGGAATGTGGAGAAAACAAGATTTTTAGATGCATTATCAAGAAAAGAAAGACAAAAAACTGCACTGAAAGCCACCAGGGGCCGCCAGTGGGCGGCAGGCCTTGTAATGAAGAGCACCGTTTTAGAGAAGTGCTTCTCCAACTTTTCAGACCACAGCTGTCATTTCTGACCATAAAAAAGAACAAGGAAGTATGTTCTTATTCATATCCTTTCTCTCTCTGTCACTTTCTCTCTCTCTCTCTCTCACATGCACACAAATAATAATAATAATAATTGCCCTGGCTACCTGCCGTGTCAGGGAAGAGGGCAGTGAGCTTCAGAAAGCAGATGTGGCTCAGCATCCATTCTGCTGAGGTGCTTAGGTCTTCACTGCAGTGAGAACAGAGGAGCCTTTCTCACAAGGGTAGGTAGAAGCAAAAAGCATCAAAAAATTGCATTTAATGAGCAGGCAAAGGTTTTCGCTCTGTCTTTGGATCCAATAATTCTGCAGTGATAGTCGTTTCAAATCTGAGTCTCATCAGACAGTAACTCCAAAAGCTTTTCCTGTTGAGGACAGGTCAAATCCTCAAGGAATTCTCAGGAAAATACACTGAGAATTGCTCATCCAGCAACAAGAGACTCTTCCAGAGAAAAGTCGCAACCATAACTTATTAACGAACACCTTCAAGGGTCATATCATGTGTTCAGATGATTCATCGTAGTTGGGAGAGCAGAAGCATCTTTTGCCTTGACTTCATTGACAAAAAAACTGCAGCTTTTTCTTCATAGCCGTGATCTTGTCACACATCACAAACTGTCTGAGAACCCCTGCAGCCTCATGCGCAACTCATTCAAGCCAGAGGATATATTGGACAAGTAGGCTAATTTCGCCAGCCATACTGGATCATCAAATTCACTTACCAAGGGAGACTGCTGCTTTTGCAAAAAATGTCTACACCTCTGAGGAAGGTTGCGAGAGCCTTGTGACAATCTTACAACGATATGTAAAAAAAAGCTGCATGTTCACTGCCCATTTCAATAGAGCACATTGAAAAGACCTGAATTTAGTGCTCGAGCCTTGATAAAATCTCTCTCTCTCTCTCTCTCTCTCTCTCTAACGTTGACAGCAGAGTCTAGCACAGATTTTAAATCCACAGGCATTTTCTTGACCGCCAAGGCCTCACGGTTGATGCTGCAGTAAGTACACTTCATATCAAGGGCAACCACTTTTGTACAAACTCTGATCCCCCAAGTCGATTCCAATCTTTTCAATTAAATCAGAATTTAAAATACATGCTTTCCTGTAGTTCTTGTGGCCGAGGGCTTACAGAAGAAAAAATCCTCATGGGACATGCAATCAAAATTGTATCTAACATAAACAAACAAATTGGCCAAATAGCGATATCAGAAATCTCATCTAATTGCAGAGAAACATTTATTTTAATGCGCTCCATGAGGGTACCCCTGACATCATCAGCCTTTGTTTTGTTATCAAGCTGGCTTCATGCCCACATTGCTCAGAAAATCTTACACCATACGATACACTTGAATTAGCTAGTTGCCGGCACTGGCCTGGGCCGGAGATTTTTACTAATCACTTACAGCTGAGGTAGTCTGATTAAAGTCAATCTGGAGCGTGCGCAAAGGTGGGTGATGTTTGCTGTTGAATGGAGTGATGAATGAATGCAAGACATGGACACTTGACTCATGATTCCAAATGTTCTCAAATCAGCTGACGTTATTAGAATTTAGATAAATAATATTAACGATCTTAGCTTTGGACAATGCTGGGAGTGGGAAAAAAGTGGGTAAGTGACAGTTAACTAAATTAAAAGGGGGTAAGCGCTGTTCCACAAAAAAAGGTACATGAATGGCCCTCACTACCTCTCTGGAAATCCCATCACTCCCGAAAGAACCAAGCAAACTTTTTAGTAAATGCAGCCTACATCTAGTGATCTGAAATGCTGTCCTGTTATTATTTGGAAACAATCTTTCAGTTGGATCTTCTAGCTACTTACAGGCTAAGCCCCTGTCTGTCCAAGGTCAACAAAGCTGTAAAACGTTCTTATTCATCTTGTAAAAACATTTGGGTAGGATATAGTCAATGTTGTAATGCATTGTCTACTTTTTAAACCCCAAATTAACTATAACAATGAAAAAGGACAAACGAGATTAATCTTTTGTCTAATCAGAGCAAACCTGCATAAAGCTAGATCATTCATATGTTGTCTGATTTATCATAACCCATTTAGTTTACGAAAAACTTTGGGGCCCAGATTTCTTCATCGCCACGTCTAGTGGTTTCACCGCTACTACCAATTATATTAGTTAATTGGCCTATAAGTGGAATATTGAAGTTATTTTTTAGCTGCATAAAATACTTTCAAAATGATAACTGCAGGTATAGACGAATGTATTATTTTCTATCATCATATGTCTCATCTGTCGCTTTAAATGTAAGGTTTGCCTGCGATTCCAGGAGAATAGCGACGTTAACCGGAGTACGTTGACGTCACTTAACTTTTATACAAGCTGTGTGGTGAGATGAGAAGAGGGACTGAGAGTGTGGGTTTGGTTTGATGTCGTTTCGTATCGACGAGGACCTTACAGGACATCCTGGTAACTGTCGTGTTGTTACGTAAGTAGCACAAGTTAATGTTTTATACGGCTTTGAAATAAGATAACACACTTTTCCCCATGAGTTTTGTGTTAAATTTGGAGTCGTATCTGTGTAACCATTTGGTGTTTTCTGTTCGTGCATCCTAGTGAATAATAATAATAATTCACTTAGGAGCAAGTGCAAGGTAGGCTATGTTGAACTTTACAGATCTGGTATGTGCTGTACTTGTTTTTCTTGGGTTTAGGTTTAGTCGATATCACATTCTCATTTTTACTCGGTGATGTTGAATAAACTTTGTAGCGCGCAGACAGACAGCAGAGGCTTTGTATTCAACATGGATGCGAGCGTCAAGTGGAATTTGAAGTTTCGGTACAGGCATACAACGTCACTGGAATGCAATGTAATGGTGGTGTCCTGACAAAAAAATGCAAAAAGAAAAGACAATTCGTCCATTGAACTTGTGTGCCACAACTGCATGCATAAGTCAAGACACCAGATTCGGTAGCCTATTTTAATTAATGCGGCTCTGTAAGTACTGTACTTGGTTATACAGCATTTAGTTATACCTGTAACTGTTATTTCATGGACATGTTTAATATTTTTATGATAAGCTGGAACACTTTAAATTATGTAAACATCGATTTTCTATTCAGGAAATATGTAATTGCAATTAGAATTGAAGCCTACATTCTACAGTAGATTTAGTAAAAGAAATACCACTGCACTGTGAAGACCCATCTACTACCCATTTGTTGTTATCCATTTCGGTTTGCAGATGTTCCATGCTAATCATTGTCATTGACTCTCACTACTCTGTACCTTTCCCCTCAGTAGCCTCTCTTGCTGGTCGTGTCCTTGCGCTGTTTCTCCGTGGGGGCAGTCTTTAGTGGCTCACCAGTTGTATCACCCATCTAGTGGCTGGGGGGGCAGTGTAGAGATGAAGCACACACTAGTTTTCACTCTGGGGCAAATTGGGAAAACAGGATGGAAATAACATGCAATCCAAATTTAACAAAAGTTCTGATGTGATTAGTGAAAAGAACAGTTTGTGGCAAAACAAATACATCTGAATTTAACTGCGTTGGTAAAAGCAGCCATTGCACCAGATTTAACTCGATCAATATAGATGACATTTGGTTACGATGTATAAAAAAATACATTTCATAAGTTAGGTAGATGTGGTGTTTATCTGGCAGACACTAGAGATGAAAGGGTATGAAAATTCCATATCACAGTTATCAGTATTATCGCGGTATATGGAAATATTTGAAATGTGCTGATACACACTGAAATAATTTTAAAATAAAGTTTCAAAATAATTTTTATTTTGAAAACCAACAAACAACAAATAAAATTTGCAGCACTATGCACTTTTTGTGCATTAATTACGTTAACATTGGCAAATGTTAGCAAAATGGCACCCATGTGGCCATGAGTTAAAAGTTCACCTAATGCAGGTTTTAATGAACACGACCTTAAGTAAGCAAATCAAATGTGCATATAAAAGCAACTCAAGTAAAACAACGTCCATGTAACAATACAACCGTGTGTAAACAAATCCAATGTGCAGGTGTTGACATTAAAATAACAATACACAATATGTATTCAAATAAACAGCAGTGATTGTATGTCTGTTCTCTTTCATATAGAAATAAGTTGCTGCTGGCCTAACACCCTGTATGTATGCATCTTTTTTCACTTGAGATTCAAATGTAAAAATGTCAGCATATTTACTTTGTCCGGTTTAATTTGCCTTGCATTTGCTGTAAGGTAGTGGGTGGTGGTCACGATAACTTGAGATGTGCCATTTTTCTTTTTTGTGCATGTTCTGCAGACAGGGTGACCATCTTCGATTAAGTTTTCTCAGCACTCTCAAAAAAAAAAAAAAATACAACCACACTTCAGATTTGGGCCTCTTAGAAGGCTGAAAAATCTCTCGAGCGCTTTCACTGCCTTGCGCCATGTTTTCACTCAAAACAAAACCCACGTTGCATGCTGCGCTTGCGTCAGACTGTTGCTAAATTTGTTTGATGCTTGATAGTATTTACAATGAGTTTTTCAAACCGTGGTAATCAAACACGGTTTTCAATGATAATTAAAATTCGAAATTGTAATACTTTCTAGAATTTTACCATGGTTTATCGTGAAACTGGCAACCATCCCTAGCATACACCGGGTTTTTGACTGGAAACATTGTGTCTGTGTGGTTGCAAAAGTTTACTGACTTGTTTATTAAGAAACATTTGCCCCGGCTCACCCACCTTCCTTGAACAGAAACCTGTGCTCAGGTATTACGTTTTAGACCCGCTTCTTAACACCGACCAAACGGTGTGCTACACGACTGCCTGTTAACTGAGAAACAGGAATACCTGTTGCATCTCGTGAAACCATGTTTCCGTTGTCAGAAATGGTAACTTGTTTTGGTGAAGTGCTACCAAAATGTCGGCCCCTTGTTAGTGAGACCGGAACGTTGAGTCCTAAGATGTGATCAGTAAATGGAACGCTAACTACATTGTTTAACTGTTCCGCGGTTTCTTATTATCCTTTCAACTACTAGTTGGATTGTTGCAGTTGTCAAATGTCCAACTAACAATCTGTATTAGCGGTTTCTTTTCCTACTTAACATTTCTCTAGTATAGTCCGTTTATCTGCAAAATGTTTGCGGTAAGACACTGACTATCTCGACGAAAGTCATTTTAACTTCCTCGTTCCGGCTTTACTGTGGCTGTTATGTGACAGAATTATTTTTGTGTGCTGCTTTAGCAATTCTCGATGTCATGTACATTGCCTTAAGGCTGTTATTGTACTCAAATTCCACTCCTTTTGTCAAAGCCTTTTGATTTAGCTTACAGGGCCGTGATAAAGCAGAGGTCCAACTGATGTTAGCGGGACTAAATGACAGTGAGGGTAGCAGAGCATGGAACTCTGGGCAGGGTTTAAATTAAGGTCATTATATCAGCAAGGTGACAGACGATTCTTCTTATTCAGCTACGAATGTCCTAAAGTGACACATTGCATGGCCCACAATGTGTTGTCACAGGAAGATTTTTCTGGGTTCAGACATGTTATGCTGAACTGACCTACTGCTCTGAGTCCTGCTGAGATCTGTGAAGGATGTTTTTGAAACAACAAAATTACTGTCACTGTGATGACACTTGTTTGAAGTGCAGTGGAGGGAGGATAATCCACAGTAATTTATGTTGACACAGCTTTTGTAAAGTGACTCAACAGTCAAGTGTGCTACTCTGAAACATTCTCTCTGATCATGTGAACTTGGCATAACTAAAAGTTGTCATTTTCAGCCTTGGTTTCTAGATCTTAATCTTTACAGGAGTATTTTTTGCGGGGTTGATTGGATGCATCTCTGTTCTTTGTTAGATGTTTCAAATGTTAAAGAAGTGCTGCGCCTGGAAGTACCTGTACAGTGACCAATTGTTCTGTTACTTAGCCATTTTGCCAAGGCTGAGGATTTCATTTGGTCCAACCTTACAGCAACAATGATGTTCTGCTCAGTGTACTTGTCCAGTGGCCTTTCTAGACACTTCGTGCCTGTCTGAGACCATACTCAGTGACTGATGATGTCATTACTGTCGGCCGATTCCACCTATTCCTCACTGTCACTGAGGTGGTACCTAAGCATAGGACATGACCTGGTTGGCTATAGCAGTAGTGATTGCAGCCTAATTAATTTAACGTGCGTGTGCGTGTGCGTGTGCGTGTGCGTGTGCGTGTGCGTGTGCGTGTGCGTGCGCGTGCGCGTGTGCGAACATAATATGTAAACACAAGCGTGTGCTCAGTTTTAAAAAGGCACAGGGACAGTTTCAGAACCATGGACAGCTATACGTACTGAACCCGGGAGGAGGTCGCTCACTTCGGCAATGCCATGTTACTTAATTGAGATTTTGTTACTATTCCCCATTGCCAAGCGTACGACTGCTGTGAGCAGAGCAGTGATCCACTTGATATCCAGCACAATGTGGAGAGAATAAGAGAATCCACTCACTCTAAATTGTCTTATACAGCCCAAGCGTGCTTGGCTCAAAACAGCTGAATAGAGGAATGAATCATGAGTGCACCTCTTATAAAACTGAAGCAAGAGCTCTCCATACAGACTCTGGCCAATGAATGTAGACAAAGTGGACCAAAGCACACAATCACAAAAAGTTGCTCAACAAACCATAACAGAACAGTAACTTGTAGTTAGTGAAAAAACCCAGTTCTTCAATTCCATGCCATTCACAAGCCTTTCAGTGGTGAATATCATGCTATCCACAAGTCTTTCAGTAGCTAACAGTAGCCAACACCATGCTATCCACCAGCCTTTCAGTATTCAACAGTAACCAATATTATGCTTTCCACAAGCCTTTCAGTAGTCAACAGTAGCCGACACCACGCTATCCACAAGCCTTTCAGTAGTCAACAGTAGCCGAAACCAGGCTATCCACAAGCCTTTCAGTAGTCAACAGTAGCTGACACCAGGCTGTCCACAAGCCTTTCAGCAGTCAACAGTAGCCGACACCACGCTATCCACAAGCCTTTCGGTAGTCAACAGTAGCCAGCATCATGCTATCCACAAGCCTTTTAGTAGCCAATATTGTGCATTCCACAAGCTTTACAGTAGCTGACACCATGCTATCCACAAGCCTTTCAATAGCCAGCAGGAGCCAAAATCATGGTTTCCACAAGCCTTTCAGTAGCCAATATCGTGCCATCCACCGTAGCCTTTCTTACCAAAACATTTACCATTTAGGTGCACCTTGGGGCTGTTAGACCATAGGCTTACTGGTAAAATGAATATATGGGGGTACTTCAGAGATATTCCAGACATGATTCAGAGGTAGAACTTGCATGATTCAGCTGGTGGTATGGTAACCAAATGAGGTTGAGAACCACTTCCACCCCTGTGAGGTCTGTGTGAGGAGAATTGTCTTTTGTGAGGAAAGTTGGGACGAGTTGAAACAGCCTCTGAAACAGCGCTGCGTGTGTGGGGAGTTTTGTGACGCCTTTGAATGTGTGTAATTGTAGCAACAGGCCGTCGGTGTCGAGCTGCATAGGAAGGTACGCTCGTCTATGCCTAGAATAATGAGATGAAAATCTACCTTTCTTCAAATTAATCTGAAACCTTTTGAAATATAGACATTTTAAGAAATATTTTATTTAATTTCTTCAAATGAATAATGCAACAAAAGAGAATTTGTGCAGTTTTATATCCCTCACCATCTCACAGAACTCCATGAATGTCTGTCACTCCCAGTTCCTCTTCATACAACATGCTTGGGAGGTGCCCCCCTAATTCATAGTACCTGTGCTGTAGGTTAGTGTTGGCCTCATCTTTATCACAAGAAAAAATCTCTTAACAAATAGGCCCACTCCTAAGACATTACTGAGTTATGTGATTGAGATAAGTGACGGACAGTTAACCAGCACTTATGTCAAAGGCCTGCTAACAATTCATATCTTGTCTGCATTGATTACATGATACGTTCATGTCATTTCAGTGTCTGAGTTGTCCCTTCTTTAGTGCTGCGCTGTCTCTAAATCATTCATACTTTTGCCTTGCCTGATTTGAGCATTGACTGTCTGAAATGCCAGAGCTTTGAATTGCACAGACACAACGAGTGAATGAAATCCTGTCTGCACTTATTACACATTTCAATTAATCACTGTCCCTGGCAAATTATGTGACAGAAAGTGATTATGTTCTGTGATATTTCCCCTCGGGTGAATATGCATTCTTTGTCTTAATATTTCCAGGCAGACTGGAATTGTTGTTGTTGAATAAAGGCCCTCTGAGCTGTGATGGGTCCCTTTGTTATGCACACAATGTGTCAAACTTGATGTCTGTTTGGGCCCATCCCAAGCTGTAGTGTAAAAATGTCCGACAGTATAAAAGAAAATGTAAATACTGCTTAAATCACAGGCATACTTTTGTTTGTATTTCAACATTCAGTGGACTTTAATGTCAATTGTGGGTGCTTTTTCTGTATAAATAAGTTATTGGGAAACTAATGTATACCTTGTGGATTGTTAGAAATCAGTTGTTTTGTATAGTGGTTGCTCAACAGGATAATCAAGCAAATAATAAGCTTGTAAAAAAGAAATACTTTATACTATGCTACATTACTGTAATGATATCCAGTACTTCAGATTAATGAGTCCTAACAAACTGGAATAGTTCACAAAGTGAATCTAAAGTAGAGATGCATCGATTGCAGTTTTCTTGGCCGATGTGCATTTTTTTTATTAAAAGTATGACCTGCCGATTCCGATCTTTCTAACAACTGTAATCTACAGCATGCAAACATTTATATACATTTTCTTTTAGGGAAAATTGAAATTCAATTTTATGTTCATAATAAAACTTTGATTATTAAATAACTTACATTTTTCACCAAAACTGCACCAGCTTTCAGGTCCTTTTCTCACCTCTCTCAAACAAATCTAAATAAAAAAGTGCCCCAGATTACTGGACAGAGCTTTTTTTTTATTTTTATTTTTTTACACCTACAACTAAAAATGAAGTGCAGTATTTGTAATTTTCCGAATAAAAACCGGTGTGACAGGTAATAGATACAGAAGAATAAAACAAAGCACCTGTTGTCAACATATGTTGTTCTCAACATATGTATAGACCTAATGCGATCACTTGAACATTAATGGCATACGTGGTAATTTCTAGTGTTGTCTCAACACCACAAGTCTATGTCCAACTGTTGCAACATTCTGCCAAATGTGGCTGTTGGATTGGCAGCAGTATGGGAGCCTGGCATTTCTTGACAGTGTTGAAGGACTTGGTGTTGCTGGAAATCTTTGTCCACCCGCTGAGCTGTCAGGCTTAACATTGACATCAAGCTTACGTTAGACGTCCGAATGTCAGTTGCAAAATTGATTGCTAATAATCGGCTAGCATGCTATGTGACGTGACACGAGAGTTAACAGTTCTGTTAACGCGACGGCCGAGACGTCTCGCCTACTCTGTTATTGTGTATCTTGGGCTCAGGTAATGCATCAAATTTCTGAAACGTGTGTGTCGCTGTGTGTGCGACGTGAACCATCGTGTGGCGCATGGGTGTTGGTCACTCGTCATGGCCGATCAGCTGAAAACCTGCCTATTCCGGTCACCGGCCAATCGATCGGCCATCCTTTAAATATAAATCTGTAAAGGCAATAAATGACTATATGATCTGGCAAGCAGACTGTTATTGTAGAATAAACTTCTCAAATGGAAATTTACAGAAATTGTAAAGGCACAGAATGGACAGACGTGTTACCAAAAAAATGGGGAAGTATCAAAAAGTGCTTAAATGTGTGTCAAAGTGGCATTGTGCAGCACAAATCACCTGCCTGCTAGAACGATGTTTTGGGAGAGGACAGCTTAGTAATTGGTTTACAGTTGTTGTTACTGACCCTTAAAACGCCAACTAGTAAGTAGTAGTAAACATCGGCCAGATGGAAATGGACTTAAAGGCAGGGAGCATGAGGTGGGTGGAAAGCACGAGATAGGAGGCGCTGCGACTCTGCTAGCAGGATAGTCATTCTAATGTTATTGCTGATGATGATGTTTCCACATGTGGTAGAATTGGTCTAATATTTTCTAGCACGTACGGTAGAGCCTCCTTCCAATTCAAATGGGCATGGAAAATGGGTGATTTCAGACAACATTTATTGTTTTGTGTGACTACGGCATCAGAGATGACATGCAAAACAAGAGACAAGTTATAATTGAGTGAGGGATCAAAGCACATCTATTTTCTGCTGGGCAATTCTCAGAACAATGGATTCTAATAATGGATTCCATGTAGTTGTTGCACTCTCAACTTTGGTGAGTTTAAGACTAAAAGGGGAATTCTGGAGTTGCTATGGATATTTTAGGAGTTACATTGGTTCTCAAAAGTATTCACCCCATTGGACTGTTCCACTGTGAAATCAATATGGTCAACACAAAAGGGCTTTGGCAGCAATTACAGTCACCAATCTATGTTGATAAGTCTGTCACAACTTTGCCCATGCAGAAGTGTTTGTCCATTCATCTTTGCGAAATTGCTTAAGGTTTGTGAAGTTGGTTGGGGACCTTTTGGTGAACAGAATTTTTCAACTATCCAGGACATTGACCTTTTTGTTTATAAGCCATTCCAGTGTGGCTTTGGAACTGTTTTTTGTCATTGTCCTGCTGGAAGTTGAATATGTGGGAGTCACAGGTCTCTTGCAATGTGTTTTCTTCCAGGATTTCTCTGTACTTTTCTCCATTTTGCTTTATGCCTTCACAGGCTTTCATGCCCTGACCAGATCAATATCCCCATAGCATGATGCTGCCGACACCATGGTGACAGTGTGGATGGTGTTCTCAGTATGATGTGCGGTTATAACGTGGTGATCGTTAAGGCCGAAAAGCATGGAATATTCTTCCACGTGGTCTCAGTTTACCACATGCCTTGTGGTAAACTAGCTGATATTTAATGAGTTTTTTTTCAACAACTTTCTTTTTGCTACTCTCCCATGAAGGACACTTGTGTAGCGCCCAGGCTATTGTTTCAGTGTGAACAGTATCTCCCAGTTCAGCTGTGGAAGGCTTGCTTTTTTTTTTAAAAGTCCTTTAGAGTTTCCATAAGCACTAGTCTGGCCTCCCTGAGGAGTGCCCTTCTTGCCCGGACACTCAGTTTTTAAGGATGACCTGTTCTAGACAGATACAATTGTAACCATATTGTCTCCGTTCCTTAATACTGGACCGAACTCTTCCGGACGATATTCAGGGCCTTGGAAATGTTCTTATATCCTACCCCTGACTGGATGCATTTCAAGAACAATTTTACCTCTTTGCTTTGAACGTTCCTTCGTCTTCTTTGTTGTTTTTCTTAGGAATTGTTGCAAACCAACTACGGGACCTCCCAGAGACAGGTGTCTTTAACCTAAAATCATGTGAAACGCCTCGATTGCACCCAGACGGCCTCGACTGAACTAATTACATGACTTCTAAAGACCATTGGTTACGCCAACGCTCATCCAGGTGTCACAGTAAAGGGACTGAATTCCTATGCAATTATTTCCCTTTCAAATTATATTTTCGACGTCATGGTCTCTTCTTTGCATCCTTAGATCAGTCTACGAATTTTAGCGTGTTTATTTTCCCAGTCCCATTTCTCAGCTTTTTACAGAAACATGGAGCGGGGGCGGTCAACGTTGCTGTGGTTTCACCTGTTGATACGTGCTCTAAGTAAGGTGTCGGGCTTAATGAAACCTTTCATTTTGATAAACGATGCAACATGTCAACATGGTTCCTCTAACAAAATCGCACAATCAGCCTCCGAGGGAATTCCTATACATCGCATATCCTGACCACAAAAGTAAATTGTCAACAGAAATGAAATATTGGTGACATTTTAATGAATGCGAGTAGGTAAACTGCAATTGTAAGAATTGGCATAGCATGTATGCTGCCCTTATGAATGTCTGAGGGCAGTCTATGAATCATTCCAGAATGGCAACAGTAATAGCCCCTTTTTTATGTAAATGTTGATGTAACTATACAAACAGCACTTCCGTGTCCCTGCGAAAATGAACTGCTGTAAACGAGAATCGGGAGAGAGGGGGACATTAACATACGTTTTTGTAAAGGGTGTATTTAGGGATATTGTCACTAAGACAGGCAGGCGGGAGAACAGTAGGAAGGGAAGCTGCTGGGATTGAACCCTGGTCTGTGATGGTGAACTGAATGGGACATAGGCCAGGGGGTGTTCCAGTACGCTGCGGCTCTGCGCTGATGTATTATGTATATGCATTTCAGGTATTGTATGCTTTTTGACAGGAACGTTGTGAAAGTCAGAGGACAGGGTTTTTATTTCAACGAGCAGTGGGTGGGACTTGAACACACGCTGCTGCGGTGAATGTGCACTAGAGGCTGCGACAAGGCTGGACCACCTAGGCCACCATACATGTTTATAATGCCAACAACATGGCACACTGCATTCCACTTCTGGCTTGCCCCTGAAGCTTAGCAGTGTCGGTCCTCGCCGGTCTGTGAATGGTGATGGAGGTGGTGTTGGAGTGCCAGTAGGGGGGCATACTTACATCTGGTATGAATGTAAAACAAATCCCTGTGCCCCAGGGCAGTGAAGGGGACATGGCTGTACGCAGGGGGCCGTCTGTGACTTCAAACTGGTGTCCTGACTCCCTTGGGTCACTAAAAGATCACATGGCGCTGGTCGTACGGGTGGGGGTGTTTACCAGAGGTCGACCGATTTTATCATTTATATTGTTTTTAAATGAAGATACAGATAATTGTGGTACCAAAAATTGCTGCTAGATTAATTGGCTGATTATAATAGTTTTTTTTTAAATAACTTACAGCAATAGTGAGTGAGCAATGAGCACTTAATTTAACTCCTTAACATAATTTGGTCTCAAATAAATAATGAAATATGTTTTGGCTTTAATAATTCAAAAACAAAGGGCTTGGACCTCAAGTAAGTTGTCCATTTCTGGCACAACATTTTTCAGTGTTTCAGAACTATTACGTTTGGGCAGCTGTTGACCAATTAATGACCACTCAGTTTTGGTTCGGTGAGGTGGGAGGGCAGTAGGTCTACCCCAAAATCTGGCTTAACTACCAGACAGCACTTCATTAATTTCTCTGGTTTTGCCTGTCAAAAACAGAGGAGACATACCTTTATATCCCATAGGAAATACACTTTTGAAATCAACAACTTATCGTCAGGTATTGTTACTGCAGATGGCTATCTTTAATAATTTTCATATTTCATAGTTTGGGTTGCTACTCACTTACAATGTATAAAGCTTAAAGAAACATAATCAATAAAATTCCAATAAGATGGCTAACTGCTTGGGTATTCTATGATTATTAAATTGTGTAAACTCTTTACACCACCGAAGGTGCCAGCCTAATCACGGGAGTTAGCCTGAAGTCAGAAACGGGGAAGCGCAACATATGCATTGAAATAAGCGCTGCTGACAAAAGTATTAAAGAGCTGCTTGAATGAATGAAGTGTTGAAGAGCCTTTGGCTAGTTGAGCAAAATCACTTGAAAGACGTCTTTTCAATGTCTATTCAACATCTTTTCAGGCAGGAAGATGTCGTTTCAACTTCCTTTGCCCGGTGATGTTTATGGTTTGAAAATGTACATTTGTGCAGTGATTATGGTTTGTTTGCTGCGCTTTTGTTAAACCAGCAAAGTTAAAGGAGGCTGTGATTTTATGATGAGTTAAGAGGCATCACATTAATTATATGCATTATAGAGAAGTATGTGCTAATTGACTTAGTAAAATCAATCATGTGTAGCTAACTAGTGATTGTGATGATTGTTTTCTTGTTGTCCAATTTGCTCATTCATCCCATCTTCTCACCCTGTCACTATTCCCCTGGTAAAATAACGATTAATAAATGAAATGATTAGCAATCAGTGTGTTTTTCCAAGTCTGTGCAGTGCTGTATGTTGTAAAATAATTAAAAATTAGCCTGTTTAATTGTACACAGGCTTTGAAAACGGCACAATGCGTAGATCTTGAATTATCGTTTCTCTGGTTTTGGGGAGAAAGTTGTGCTCTTAAAAACATTCAGACTGAAATTGTATTGGCCTAACACTCATACTTTGGTCTCAGTCTCTTTCGATCCTCTCTTAGTATAGGCTATTTTTAATGTGGTAGAAAAATTACAGAAAATGTTTAAATGTGTTGGTGAAAGCTTAATGCTTCTGTGTGGTCCAACGTTGGTAATATTCTTGGGGCACAGCCTCTACCGTAGAGATGTTCTTTGAACGGTTTGACATGAAAGGACACCGCGACCTCTGTAGTGGTCAGAGATACAGGAAATAACTTTGCATTTACTATATTGTTTCACCAATGTCGGCAGGGAAATGGTTTTGTAGATTTTTATCATTTGCAGAATTCCGCCAGAGCAACCAGTGAGGAAGTCTGCTGTAATGCTGTCTCGTGTAAGTTATTCTGACCTCGGAGCAAGCTCACGTTGAAGGACATAAGACATGCTTCATCAGGGATAAATCTCATTATACTTGTGGCCTTTAGGTGAGGCCGTATTTACGGAGTCTGAATTTATAATGGCAGGAGACCTGTAGCTTTTTTCTGCTTCAATGCTCATTTAAATTGCACCAGTCCCACGGACTATCACTAATTATTTTGTTGATAGCAGATAGTCATTTCGGTAACACATTACATGTACTGTTTGTATTTTGTCTTTTTCAAGTGTCGTTGGTTCTGCCGATTTTAACCTTTGAAATACTTCTGTGTTCACTTTGTGTTTGTAAGGGTTGTAATGACATTTTGGTTTTTTTCCCCCCACAGTTTTGACAGTAACAAGATGGAGTTTTTATTAGTTTGGTGTCAAGGGTTATGTGCAGCTTAATAAAATACATCTCATTTATCAGGGCAGTCTTCTGTGAACTTTATTGATGGTTTAGTTCATTATAGCCTGCATTTCCCAAATAATTTCCTCCCATGACGAAGTCACAGAATAGTTATTACTCCCCTCAATGTTACTATAGATGATTTCCAATTTCGAGTGTGCTCATGGGTAGTAGGTTTTTAAACGAAGCTTTGCAATGAAGGGTTTACATTTTTTATGGATTTCAAATATACTTGCTCACTACACTGCCTTCTGTAGGACCACACAAATATTCTGGTTGAACACACTTTAGTTCATGCTTATCAGTCATCTAATTATTTACCAGCTGATTGATCGGAGGAGGACCTGCCTCATTTCAATTGCTTTACCAATCAAGTGTAATGTCTGCAAATGGGCCCTTCTGCACATAAAGGACCTGATGTGTGTGAAATCTGGGTCAACATTACAAAGGCCGCCTCTAAAACTTCCTAAAAATAATGACTAGTCATATCATATCTATTGATCCTAACGCGCAGTTGATGTACGGCATCCATCGTCCCAGGATGAACTAGTTGAGAGGAAACCGCAAAAGTGTCCCTCCTTGCCCTAACCCTTGGCAGTGTAGATATGATATGTTCTGCTTAACTGAAAGATGGCCTTTCAACTAACAGTCATACGGCTTTGTCTTTTTATTATTAGTTTAGAGTTTAAGCAGTAGAGGTGGATTAGTAGGAGATCAATTATAAGCTTCTATTAATTTACTAGATAGGCTTATGAATACAATTGATTTAAAGACATTTATGTGAAAGTGTGCAATTGATCACCATCAACTAAAGGAAGACTAATACTGTGGTGTAGGGAATAGTCTCCTGGGGTTGGTTGGGGTCATTGTTTATTGTGTCTTCCTTTTTAGACTGCATGGTATCGACGTTGTGGGTGACGGCGGCTGTCAAAAAGCTCAGTGGTGTGTTTTTGAAGGTCTGACGGCCCATGCCAACTCTTGTCAGCCCGCTGAAGGGAAAGACACAGTGCTTTCCTCACAACGGTTTGGTTGTGCATGTAGTGTTACTTTTTTGATGACGTGAACACAGAGGAACTCTCCGCCCACTCCACCAGAGCCCTATTAATGTGGACCGTAACGTTGTCCTCCATAATCAGCTCTTTTTGCCTCGCTGATGTTGAGGGTGAGCGGTCTATAACCCCCCCCCCCTGGTCCAATGGTTGTCTCGTTGTCAGTGATCAGGTTTAACACCTCTGTGTCAACAGCAAACATGCTGGTGTTGGCGTCGCGTGTTGCCCCTCAGTTGTGGGTGAACAAGAAATGGAGGAAGGTGCGCTTAGCACATGCTCCTGAGGGGTCTGGTGTGTTGAAGGTCAGCGGGGTGTTTGTGTTGTTGCCCACTCTTAACACTTTGTTGACATTACAAAGTTGAGTGTTCTTCTCACTTCAAAGTATACTAAATAAAAATGAGGACTAACCAATTTAGGGTGTCTATTTTTAGTGTAGGCAGCGCTGGTGTTTTCTGCTTACTATGGCAACCTGAAATTCATGCCAAGTCCCATGACAGCCACAGAGTTAGATTAGGTATTTACCATTTTATTTGCTAGGAATTTGCTTTCATTATAAAGTTGTTCTACCGTTTATTTTGCTGATTCTGCCGTCATTAATAATCTGTAGTGAGTCGTGTTGTGAATCACATCACGCAGGAGCATTGACATATTTTTCCGGTTTTGATCTGGATCCAGTGTTGTTTCTCCATTTCAGCTGTAAACACGTTGCTCCCCAAATGTCATTTTGTCATGGTACTGTATTTTTTAACCCAGAGTTAAATTGTTAGGTAGAATAGTGTGGAGTTTATTACTCAGCCACCCACTGGGGAGTGGATTATGTGTCAGATGGCTACTAATGTTCATAGCCTGGCAGCCCCAGCTAAGCAGAGCTAAGGAACAATCTGGCAGTGGCATCTGTATTTGTGCTGACATTAATGCTGCCGGAATCACAGCAAGTCATGTCTTTAGGGAGCGACACCCCTAGAGAAATTACCAACATTTGATCCCTAAAACTTCTTCTCTCTGTCTTGTCAAACAGACCTTTATATTAACTTAATTATGTTTGTGTTCTTTGCATTTCATGCTTTATTGGATAGGGGAGAGGTGGTACGGCAGATGGAGAGACCGTGCCGCAATGCCTGTGGGCAGAATTTCCCAGAATTAATCCATGTGTACCAGAGGCAGTAGGTTACACTGCCAGGCCACCCCAATCAACAAGAGCCTTTTATTGTAGCCTATCAAATTATGAGTGTGACTATAATTGTATTGATATTTTATTAATTTAGCAACAACGCACAGTAGTTAGTGCATATTTTTTTTGTTATTGTTTTTACTGATCCCCTATAAGAATCGAACCGTAGCGCTGGAAGCCTGAGGCTCTACCTGAAGAGCCCTGTTGGGGCCATGTTGTAGCATTTAATGTCTACATGATTCCATAGTGGGCCATTCATTACCAACTCAATTGTCTTGATCCCCCATTCATTTCAAGGCACTGAGCTCCCCCATCCTGCGGCGCCCTGCTGTTTTTCTTTAACTGCTTCTGACAATTTTTTGTGGTTTCTTACTGCTTGTAAAGAATCTGGGATTGATCTGTATTTTATTAGTTTTGTTTAGTGCTTCTGGGGGAAAGGTTTGAGAGCTCAATTCGTCCTCCACGGGTGGCCAGACTACATATCTCATCGTGGCAGGCTTGAAATGTCTGTAGGTCATACATTTTGGCAAGGCTGCAAAAGGTTTGAATCATAATTTAGCTCAGATGAGTAAGTTATTCATTACGGGTTCCCCCAATCAACCAAGCCTGGTGAGATACCTCCCAGGCAGACGCCATCATAAAGTTCATCCACATTAAAATAAGTGAGATTTATTAGGTAGCCATTACTGTTCTGCCTCCTCGGGCCAATATAATCAGGATTGACTCGGTTTAATATTGTTGTTTGTGCTCACATTTGGATTGTCAATACTTGGCCTGTATATAAGGATGCTGATTTAAAACTCTTAGCATCATCTTTCTACCCTGGGACTAGTGGATTAATGGTTGATGTTTTAATCTTGGAGATTATCATAACATTTTCTCTAAGCATGATTTTGTTGACTGGAATCGATCAGGGTTGTCTTTGCCCTTAGGTACCTCCTTGGTTTTGTGGTTTTCCTCATTAACAATAATTAAGTCAGATGTAATCTTTTGAGCCTGTGAAGTTTAGTTGTGCCAAAGATTTGACTTGTACTGTATATGTTACTCACCTGACAGCTGGTACATTGTCTTAGTGTTAGCTGTTAGCAACTGTCTGAGCATAGTGTCCTTAAGTACTTGGCAGGATTTAAGAAGTCTTCCTCACTTTGCTCTGGATACTATTTATGAGCCCCCCTATAATTGTGTTTTTTATAACATTATCCTCTGGGGTGAACAACTCGTCACTCAATGATGAGCTAAGAGCTTAAATGCTAACGAAATTCTGCTCCCTCTGGGGGCTCAGTCTGCATGCAAGCTGACCCTGATGGGTTTTCAGCAGCAGTGTGTCTCAGATGCTCTCGCAAGAGCGTTTAGGTGTTACATTTGCATGGCCCGTCTGACCGAGGTGTAATTTCAAATGGTCAGTAGATGCTTGTTTGAGACGCACACATTGTGACACTTTAGCAATTTTAAAGCCTGGATCTGAGACCCTGTATCGATCTGGTCCCCAGCAACATGACAACCTTTGTCTTCTCGTTTGTGTAATGTTGTTTTCCCAATTGACTTTGTCTAATCAAGAAAAAGATGTCTTCCTGTCCGTAAAAACAGACTCACTATACATCGATGGGTGCATTTATAGTCTGTATCCAAACTATGGTATCTATTTAGCATATTTTCAGGTTGAATGCACAATGCGGAATAATGAGATGGGAAATTTAAATCCAGTTCCCTCTTAACATTTTCAATTCAAGTTGAAGAATAAACAGGGGAAATCTTTAGGGGAAAGTATTTTGTGTGAGTGACACATTTTTAATAGATAAGTGAGCCCAAATCCCTCTGCTTCCTGACATTTTATTAGGCATGAAGTCACTGTCTATTTTCTTCTGCATATTTAACGTCGGACATCAAAAGATATTAAAAGGTTGCTTTCACCTGTCTCGCGGAGAGTGGGTGAGGCGAGCATAAAGAAAAGTTTCACATTCAATCTACAGGGTGTGGGTTTGGTTTTTGGGTTATCAAAACCGTTTCCACGTCAGGCCAGTAAACCTTTAGGAAGCCTTTCAGACGCGAACGCTGGAATGTCATTTGAGAGGATTGCGTGACTGGGGAAGCCGGGGGGAAGACCTGAAAACCAATTTCTTCAACGGTCCTCTAAAAGCATCTCGGGCTCGACAGAGAGGGTCAGGACATGTTGACTCAGTGGTGTCTTGACTGGTTGTCTGTTTGGCCCCGCTGTTCTCCCGCTCAGACCCTATTCTGGCTGTGGTTGATTGCAGAGGCCCCTTGCCTCCAGGCGTCCATTTGCACAGTGTGGATGGTCATTTGTCTCCATGCTTCCAGTAAAGGATAGTGGCCCCTCTGCATACCACTGTCCTGACTTTAAAACCCACAACGACCAATGCTGCTGTATTGAAGTTACATGCCTATCCCCTATTTGTATAAACTTTTATATAGGTTTAGTTTATTCTCTTTCTATTTGTATAAACTTTATATAGGTTTAGTCTTTTTGTATTTGTATAAACGTTATATAGGTTTAGTGTATTCTCTTTCTATTTTCATTCACTTTATATTGGTTTAGTCTATTCTCTTTCTATTTGTATAAACTTTACATAGGTTTAGTCTTTTTGTATTTGTATAAACGTTATATAGGTTTAGTCTATTCTCTTTCTATTTTCATACACTTTATATAGGTTTAGTCTAATTTCTTAGTGTTATCTACTAATAACTGCACCATTCCACCGAGTAGATTTCTGTGTGGAATTGTTGAGGAATAAGGTAGCCTAATTCTGATTTAAATTTGCTTCTGATTTGTCCGTCAAGCTTGTCAGGTTACACTTGGCAGTGTCTTTCCATTGAACTTGGCCCCACACATATTTTCTAAGGTTGCATGTAAACAAGCCATGAAAAATGCACATTGTTGCATTCCTAGGTTGGGACAGTGATTGACTTACAATCAGGGCTTTTGTAGATTTTCTTAAAGTGGTTGAAGGCATGCACAACAGTCATGCAAACTTGGACATGTTTTGTTCACTTCCGTTGTGTTCCCTCCACCTCGGTGCTCCAGAAAAAGCAAAAATCAATCAGTCATGTATTATGCAAATCCAGAAATGTCCTTTGTGTCATTAGTGTAATGAATGCCATTAGATGCAGTAGGAATTGCCAACCTCACCCCATGGACCAGACAGTCAGTGACTCATACTTCTAAATCAGTATTAGAATGCTTGAGCATGATGGCATTTTTCAACACTTATGGCCCTCATGTAGTTTTGTCACATTTGCCAGTTTGTTCACTGGTAGATGTTGACAGTTTACTGTCCAGGACTTGCAGGGACACAGAGATGCTCTCTTATTTCAGTTAAGACATCAAGTCCAATGTGCTTTTGATAATGACTGTTATTGAGTTGTTACTCTAATTACATAATAATCACATTAGTCTGTCTGTAGTTTTTGTGAGTAAACAATGGAATGAGCCTTAATGGCTCATTAATATCAGTTTCAAACAATGTCCTTATTCGTGAGTTAAAATAGACTTTTACCGGACCTGGCGATGGAAAGTCCAAGAGCGTCCCATGCGCAGCTTTTGTGCAAAAGAATGCAAATTGTCTGCCAGTATTTTCTGATAACATGCTGCATTCATCTTGCCATAAATTTTCACAAGATTCCCCATGCCTTTAGAGCTCACACCTGCCCAAAACATCAGTGAGCCACAACCATGCTTCACTGTGGGGATGGTAATCTGTTCACTATAGGCCTTGTTGACCCCTCTCCAAACATATCGCTTATGGTTGTGACCATAAAGATCTATTTTGGTCTTGTCACTCCAAATTACAGGGTCTCTGCCAGGGGCTGTGAGGCGTATCAAGGTGTTGTCGGGCATATTGTAACCAGGCTTTTTTGTGGCCTTTGGCGCAGTAAGGCTTCTTTCTGGCAACTTGACCATGCAGCTCATTTTTGTTCAAGTATCGTCGTATTGTGCTCCTTGAAACAACCACAACATCTTTTTCCAGAGCAGCCTGTATTTCTTCTGTGGTTACCGGTGGGTTTTTCTTTGTATCTCGAACAATTTAACAAAGAGCTAACAAACTCACGGACTATTTATACACAGACACTAATGGCAATTTAAAAAGCCACAGGTGTGGGAAATTCACCTTTAATTGCCATTTTCACCTGTGTGTGTCACCTTGTGCATCTGTAACAAGACCAAACATTCAAGGGTATGTAAACTTTTGATCAAGGCTATTTGGGTGATTTCTGTTCTCATTATGATTTAAAAAGGAGCCAACAAACTATGTGATAAATGGTTTCATGTGATCACTATCCTTAAATAAAATACTTTCTTTTTGCATGATCAATCATTTTCAAAATCAATCCCTAAAATTCACAATTTCTGCCAGGGTATGCAAACTTATAAGCACAACTGTATATATCTTGTCATTTATTAGGTCTTATCTCCAAAAATGTATTAAGGAAGCATTTGACAAGAAATGCTTTTGAACCATTTGCCTCCAGGTACCCTGATGGCAACATTACTAACAGGCAACACCAATTTTCAAGTCTGGGCTCAGAACGAATCACATTTTTACACAACTGCATTGCTGTTTGTTCAGCCGACATCTGCGACATCTCTGTCTGGGGGTCAGGGTGAAATGGATGTCTGATTGCCTTGACCAACTCAAGGTCGGTGAGGAAATTCCAGTGTGTAAATCTGGCTCTTAAAATCCGGGACTCAGGGTTTTTTTTTTTTTGTGCAGTGGCTATACAGGCCAGGAGGACTCCTCTGAGATGGTGCCAAGCCTTTGCTGACGCTCTCTGTGGCCAGACGGCGCCCTCGTTGAGTTGCCTCCTTGCGGTGGAATTACAATCACAAACAAATTGTCACCGACTGTAGGTCCCCATTTCCTACCGCAATCCGGCTGTTTCAGTAAATGAATGTTGCTTCCAGTCTCTCTCTACCCATTCATACTGAGACTATGAACTTCCAGGGTGACTGTACCATGAATTATTTACTGTCTCTTGTTGGTTTTGTTATCAAAGGGAGGACTGGCAATTTGTCGCCACAACAACAAAATCCTTTATTGCAAAAAACTAAATGTAATGTAACCTGCCTAAAAATAACCAATCCCTAACAGATGAGCGTTCTTGTTGAAGTAAGGACCGGCCATATGTCCTCTCTTCATATGATTTTCCTTGTTTTGCTATGTGAGTGAGGACCTCTGCGGGAACGCACACAACTCGCTGCTGCCACCAAGCCATACTGTTGCCCCAGCAAATATAAATTCTGTCTTTTAATTCACTATTCATCCAGAATGGTCCTAGTTAGCCTTCATCTGGGTCACATGTTTTTAACTTTCAGCCACAACTAATAGACCAATGAAAACCATACATCCAATTATGTATGGCCTGGTAAAAAAAAAAAAAAAAGCCCATGGTTTCCAAGTTGAAAGACCAGTGGGACAGAATCAAACCCACGCTGCAGCAGTACATCTGCACAGGAGGCAACGGCTTGGACCGATGGATCTCCCTTGCACACGGCTTTCTTAAGGGATTCTGCCTCGCTGGGTGCACACAATGTGTGTTCTCCTATTTTGTTCTTCAGACGCACATTCGTTCGCTGACCTCTCAGCCTTTCACATTTTCCTTTTCTTAGTTTCAATACAGTAGTGATAATTAATCCCGTTAATCGGCACCGCTGCGAAGTAAAAGGGGGCAGCAGTGTAATGAAAGATCCCTGGCATTATCCGATGATACAACATTGCATTAGTCACACGGGGGCCCTGGAGCTCAGGGACACAGTTTCCCGTCCAGTTAAATATCAACACAGATGACTCTGGTAGCTGGTTGCTATGGAAATGACCAAAACGGCTGTTAAATTGGCATCGACCAAGATTATATCCGTTAATTTATCTTCAAACATCAGGATAGTTATTCGATAAAGACTGGGCAAACACACAGGGTTGCTGTACAGAATTAATGCTACAGGTGTGTGTGTGCGTGTGCGTGTACGCGCGTGCGCATTAACTAGGTCAATCACTCTGCTGACTTGGCCACCTTGAGAGATTTGGATGCAGTGCTGCGGCCGTATGAGATTCGTCAGTACGTTAGTCAGTGAGGTATTGCGTTTTTGTGTGGAACCACAGAAAAGGAATGCCCAAGGGCATATAATTCAATTCCAGTCCAGCCTGTAATTCCACCGCAGGGAGCTGCCTCAGCCGGGGCTGCGTCTGGCCGCCAATTGTGCTCAAGCCTTGGTTGACACTATCTCACAGGAGGAATCCTCCAGGTCTGAATCTAGCTCCCACACACTGACTTAACTCCCAGACTGTTAGCGCCACAATTATACGCTGGATTTCTCTACGGACCTTGAGTTGGTCAATGTGTTCAGACAGCCAGACAGCATCAGCTGTTATCTACTGGTGTTTGTCTGCAGAGAATGCGCCCACAAACTTTTAGTGAGCGCTATTAAATGCACACATTGGAATGGTAAAACAATCTTGTTTACGTGACAGTTGATATCAGGCTACCTGATCAGACTTTGATAATGAATCAGTTTGCTCAGAACAAATGCACAGCTGGAACTCTGATTTAAGCTGTTTGTATGTCCTCATAATTCTAAATATTGCTGAGAGAATCTGATTGTTTAATCAGTGTATTCTCAGTTTTATTACTTTTTTATTTTTATGACCTTATGCATATTTAGATGAGAAGAGTTGTGTTTCCATGACTAATTCCAAGCTCGGCCTGATGCCATTATCAATTTGAGATCTTATTACGAGTTGGCATGTAAACATTCAATGTGGAGTTGTCTCTTGGCTGACTGCCGCACAAACTGCATGGGCCATGTTCATTGACAAACTGCATGGGCCATGTTCATTGACAAACTGCATGGGCCATGTTCATTGACAAACTGCATGGGCCATGTTCATTGACAAACTGCATGGGCCATGTTCATTGACAAACTGCATGGGCCATGTTCATTGACAAACTATTGCGTTGATGCTCAATGACCATGTGAATCATTAATGGAATATGAGTGTGTGTATCACCTGGAAAACGACTTCCATTCACCATTTGCATTAACTATAATTCCCTCTTTTTCTCAATGATTTGGTAATATTTGTACTTGGCCCTGTAACGTTTCTAAAACAATGGACAATTCCAAAATTCATATAATTTTAGTGTTGATGTGTGCAGGATGTTTTCGTTTTGACTTCTCAAATTAAACACGCATTCCCTATTTTAAGTGTTGAACACTAGCTGCACTTTCTATTAAATGAAGTACAAACTGAGCCGTTAAATAAATTAGCCCACACATACTTTTATTCGAAAGTCAAGCTGTTGCTAAGTATTTTACTTATGAATAGATTATTTTTTATTGTTCACTGGAGTAGACTAAGATTAGATTGAACCTCATGCAACTATACCACACATCTGCGGCAAATGTGTAATCGGCCTATGTGAAATAGGGATACTAGCAGTCTTTTTTATTATATAATGTTTGGCTGAATAATTGATAGAATAATGATGATATCTGTTGTAAGTCTGAAGTAATGGGAATTAACCAATCATCAGAAATGGAGCCATTTCCTATAAAATAATTATGTATCAGTGGTATTCAATTCTGGACATTAAGGCCAGTTCCCCTCCATTTTATCCTCGCAACCCCCTAATCCAGGACTTATTTAGATCTGTGACACCAGGTGGGTGACATTTATGATAAGGTAGAACAGAAAACCAGCAGGCTCCGGACCTTGTATGGTAAGACTTGAATACTCCTGGTCTGTAAAGTAAAATGAAGCTGAAAAATTACAACTTTGATTTGCAATGGTAATTGCATCCTTTCGATCCCTGTGACTGTATAAACGTTTTTTACGCCAATATTATAATTCCTGTGTAGCAAACATTTCCATTTCCCCCAAAATAAAGTTTGCCTGAAATTTGCCGTAATTCTTGGAGCACGACCATCTGTACACGAGGTAGGAGTATGGCATAAGGTCGGCATGGATACCAACTTGGTATCAATACGTTCTGATGTTCATGAGAAACCAACCTTTAGGGTGAAGGTGGCGCGCACAGTGTTTAGTTTCCTTGTTTATGGCATTCACCTTTGATTGATGAGGCCCCCAGCTGTTTACTGACAAATGTGGCATGTAGCTACTAATAATTAAATCCTGAAGGACCTGGAGTGACCCGTAGTTCCTGTACAGTTTCCTGTGACATACCAGATGTACACAAGGGGACCCGTCCCATTCACTAGTGCTGTCCACATTCTCATGCTGTGCCCAATCTAGATGAAAGCTTTGTGATTCATTCAGATGCCCTCTTGCTGATGAATAACTGCTTTGTTTTGCCTGAGAATGTAGTTGCATTGATTCAACTGCAAGGCTGAGGGCCACTTTCAAGGTTTTTTTTCTGAGAATTACGAGGAGCAGAAGGCCAGCTTTTAAACCTTAATTAAAGAAGGCCTTATAGACTGCTTTAACGTCCAACCCTAGAGCCTCTCTTAACAGTAGAGATTATGCTGAAAAGATAATTTTATGATGATGATATGCACACTTGGATCTAAATATACATCATTTTAACTTTAATAATTGAACATTCAAGATGGTTTACTGCTACTAGAAGTATTTTTCATCCTTACCTGCATATGTTAGTATAGATCTGTCATGTGTTGTATGTTTTGGGTAAGCGTACCTATTTATCACACCACAATCTGTTTAGATATTTCTAGACTGTACAGGTTTTTCAAAGCAAAGTGGAGATAAAATTAAAGATTCTCCAGACAGTGTGTACTTAAAACCCATGGGTGTTTCACATAAGCCTAATCTCCAGATTTAGTTTTAAAATGGCAATTTTCTTTAAATACTAAGAAAACAATTTAAATACCTGAATTATTGCTACCGATCAAAGGATTATTCCTGAAAAATGCACAAATACATTTGAA